>VZQC01014038.1:295490-331567 GCA_009823505.1 Rhizomys pruinosus | reverse complement strand
GTCTTTCCATCTTCTGATGTCTTCTTTAATCTCCTTTTTCAGGAGCTAATTTTTTTTTTTTTTTTTTTTGGTGTTTTTGAGACAGGGTCTCCCTGTAGCCCCAGCTGTCCTGGAACTCACTCTGTAGACCAGGCTGGCCTTGAACTCACAAAGATCTGCCTGCCTCTGCCCCCCAAATGCTAGGATTACGTGCGCCACCATGCCCGGCTAGGGAACACATCTTATAGATGCCCAAGTCCTTAGAGGTGTTCTAGAACTACATAGGCTGACGAAGAGGCTCAGTGGGTAAAACACTTCCCACCCAAGCATGATGACTGGAGTTCAGATCCCCAGAACCATGTAAAAGCCAGGAGGTATGGTGGCTCACCTGTAATCCCAGGGCACAGGAAGCAACAAGAATGCCCCAAGCAAGCTGGCTACCTAAAGTAGCTGACAATGGCAATTAAAGGACCCTGCCTCAGTATGTAAGAGGAACTGAGGAAGATACCCAATTTCCATTTGGACCTACACACATACAGCAACACATGTGCGTGCACACTACATACTACACATCTGTTCCATTTACTGTCCTAAAATTTGCAATTTAGAATGCTGTTATTTAGTCAGTTTTCTGCCTGCCTGTCATAGCATGAAGTGTTACTGAAAACATATCAGTGAGTTCTTAGAGCAGAAAGGCCCTTGATGTTTAAGGAGCTAGATCCCCAATGTGTGATCCAATGAACTTTCTTCACTCAGGCTCCTCTGGCATATAGTACCAGTGTGTGATTACCTAGGCATCAGTGACAGTTGCCCCAGTGGCAGTCCTGCTACACTTAGTGATCTTTGGCAAAAACAATGCAGACACATTCTTTGGCCAAATGTTTGGCTGCCCTGGAACTTAAAATAGCCCGAACAACTTGGGAGACTATCACCAAAATACCCCAGAGTTCATTCCAGTCAGGGCAGTCACATGCAGCCCAAAGCTTTTTTTTTTTTTTTTTGATAATTTTATTATATGTGGATGTTATGCCTGCATGCATGTAAGTGTACCTGTGTTGTATGCAATGTCCGCAGAGGTCAGATTCCCTTGGAGCTAGAGTTATGGACCATTTTAAGCTTATGGATGCTGAGAATTGAACTGAAGTGAGGTTCTCTTCCAGGCCAGGCATCTCTCCAACCCCCAAAGCTTTATTTTAATTTATGGTCTTTTTGAGACAGGGTCTCTCTGTAGCCCCAGCTGGCCTGGAACCCACAGAGATCTGCCTGCCTCTGCCTCCTGAGTGCAGGGATTAAAGGTGTGGGTCACCATGCCCAAAGCTTTTTTTTTTTTTAAAGAACATAAGGTCTTGCTGTTACCCAGTTGGCTCTGAACTCTTGCTTTTAACATCTCTCTAGCCCCTATTTTTATTATTTTTGATTATGGGGAGTGTTATGTGCCCATATGTGTAGGTGCCAATGGAGGCCAGAAGGGGCCAGATCCTCAAGAGCTGAAGTTACAGGAAGGAGTCTGTGAGCCATCAGATGTGGGTACTGGGAACTGAACCTGGATCCTCTTAAAGAGCAGCAAGTGGGAGTAAAAGGATGGCTTAGTGGTTAAGAGCATTGGCTGCTCTTGAAGAGGACCTGGGTTCAATTCCCAACAACTAACTACATGGTGGCTGCAATCTGATGTCTTCTGATTTCTGCTGCACTGCATGACATGGGTGCACTTATATACAAGCAGGCAATATCCTCATACACACAAAATTTTAAAAAAGCAGTATAGCCGGGTGTGGTGGCGCACGCCTTTAATCCTAGCACTTGGGAGGCAGAGGCAGGTGGATCTCTGTGTGTTCAAGGCCAGCCTGGTCTACAGAGTGAGCTCCAGGCCAGCTGGGACTAAAAGGGTTATAGGAATGCACCACATACCAGTGTAGGTTGTAGATTATTCTTTGGTTAGTATACTAACATTTTCGTACATTTATCATTATCCTCTGCTCTTATTCACTTACTCCAGTACTCTAAGCCTTATATTTGATGTGGGTGATTATCAACAACAAACCTTCAAAACTATTAAGCAATGTCAATAAAGGCGTTTATAGACATCATTGAAAAATTAAAGACTAGGGGCTGGAGAGATGAGTCAGTAGTTAAGAGTGACTGCTCTTGTACAGGACCTGGGTTTGATTCCCAGCACCCACAAGGCAGTTAAGAACTGTCTTTAAGCTGGGCATGGTGGTGCATGCCTTTAATTCTAGCACCTGGGAGGCAGATGGATCTCTGTGAGTTCCAGGCCAGCCTGGTCTACAGAGTGAGTTCTAGGCCAGCTGGGGCTATAGGGAGACCCTGTCTCAATAAATAAGTAAACAAATAAAGACTAGATGAAGGGTGGCTTAATCCTATAAGGGTGGCTTAATCCTATAATCTGAGCTGGAGGATCACTGAGTTTGAAGTTAGCCTGTGATAGTACATTCAGCCCAGAATGAAATGGCCCAAAAAAAAAAAGAAAATTGAGAAAAATGCTGGTTTTAAAAACATTTATTTTAAAGGGCAAAACACTCAGTTTAAATACAAGTCCAACAGAGCTGTGGGCAATCAGCGATGGTGTCACCATGTGTCCTCTCTCCCAGACACTCACCAGCGTTCTTGCGTCCTCACCAAGAGGAAAAAGGCTCTGTCAATGACAAGATAAGTTTGGTTTCTTTTGGTATGTAGTTATGACTAAGTGATAGCTAAGTGATATCTTTAAGGTTGTAACTAAAGAGTTTTAAACACTAACATAGGAGAGCCAAGCAACAGCAACTTAAGTTTGCTAAGGCTTCTTCAAAGCAGGCAGTGCTGCCATAGGACCCAATTTGACCTTCAGGTTGTTGGAGCTCAGCAGCTTGCCCGAGATCACCAGGCTGAAAGCACAGGGCGGAGCTGACAGTAAAGCTGGCTGTTTCTGAAGCCCATCCTCTTACTCATGACTGTCCCTGGGCTTCCCAGAGCAGGTAGGGCTTGCCTTGGGTGGGTAACTGAAGGACTAAAGTCTGTTTCTAGGTTGTGTGCAGTATTTTAAGACTGCTTTTATGAGGAGGGCTGAGTCTGTGCAGGAATGATGCTCTCAAAGCCTCTCTTGAAGATAAAGACCACTGTGAAGGTTAGGGCCTTTTGGGTAGCAGATAACTGGAAAAGACTGGTATTATATAAGTGATAAAAGTCTCTGTCAAAAAAAAAAAAATACTCTAAAGAAAAAAAAAGTCTCTGTCAAATATTGCCAGCTTTTGTTTCTCTATGAGTTATGCTTTATTGAAGAACTACAGACAAATTAGTTCTACGGGAAAACATGGTTTTATGTCAAATTATTTACCTGATGCTTTATTCATACACATCCTTCTTATCTGCAATGTAATCTACAATTTCTTGTGGGCACATTAACTTTTCTGCATCTATATCAGGAATTTCAAACCCTGAAAGAAAAATAAAGGAACAAAATGTGCATATGGAAAAATCAAATGCACTAGAACGAAAGCACAGGACTTGCCCCACCTTCCCTTTTTATTTTGAGACAGAGTCTCAATAAGTTACTCTGGCTGGCTTTGAACTTACTATGTAACCAAGCTAGCCTTGACATTTCAAGGCTCCAGAGTAGCTGGGATTACAGGTCTGTACCACCAAGCCTGGCATGGATCTCATCCTTTTCTTTTCTTTTCTTTTCTTTTTTTTTTTTTGTCTTTTCGAGACAGGGTCTCCCTTTAGTCCCAGCTGGCCTGGAGCTCACTCTGTAGACCAGGCTGGCCTTGAACTCACAGAGATCCACCTGCCTCTGCCTCCCAAGTGCTAGGATTAAAGGCGTGCGTCACCATGCCCGGCCGGATCTCATCCTTTTGTAATACCTACAAACTGATGGGCTGGAGAGATGGCTCAGTGGTTAAGAGCACTGACTGTTCTTGCAGGGGACCCAGGTTCGATTCCCAGCACCCACATAGTGGCTAACAACTCCTGATGCCTTCCTCTGACCTCCATGGGCATTGCACTTATACACATGCAGGCAATTGTTCTAGTTTGCTTCTCCATTGCTATGACAAAACACTCTGACCAGTACCAACTTGAGGAGGAAAGGGTTTATTTGGCTCACACCTCCCTGGTCACAGTTCATCACTGAGGGAGCCCAAGGTAGGAACTCAGGGCAGGAACCTGGAGGCAGGAGCTGAAGCATGGGCCATGGAGGAATGTTTCTTACTGGTTTGCTCCCGACCCATGCCCAGACTGCTTTCTTCTACAGTACACAACCTGCTCAGGGCTGGCACCACCCCATAGTAGGCTGGGCCTGCTCACATTACTCAACAATCAAGACAGTTCTCCAAAGATGTGGCCACAGGCCAGTCCAGTGGAGGCAATTCCCCAATTGAGGCTCCATCAACACAGGTGTGTCAAGTTGACACTAAAGCTATCTAGCACAATATCAAATACCTATAGCCTTTAATCCTAGCACTTGGGAGGCAGAGGCAGGTGGATCTTTGTGAGTTCAAGGCCAGCCTGGTCTACAGAGAGAGTTCCAGGACAGCTGGGGCTACAGGGAGACCTTGTCTCGACCAAAAAAAAACCAAACAAAACCCCCTATAAACTGTTAAAAATTTCCAACAATCCATCCAATTCAGTCTTTGAGCTGGTTAATTTTAGTCTATCTGTATACATATATAATATGTTGGGTGGGGTGTAAAGTTTTTTAAGGAAGAACTGGAACAGGAAATTCTTTCAAATATTCAATGCCTATAGTATATTCATAAGGTTATAAAACCATCACAATTATCTAATTTCCCCAGAATTAATCAAGTTTCTCTGGAACATTTCATCAGCCCTATAAAGAAACCAGGTGCCCATTAGTCCCCATTATCCTCACCCTTGGTAACCACTAATGACCTGTCCCTCTAGATCTCCTTCTGCTTGACATTTCATGTTAATGAGGCTTGCATGCTGTGTTTCATATCTGACTTCTCACTTAGAATGCTCTCAAGTTCACAAGCATGGTATAATAAGTCTCAACTTCATCCCTTGTTACTAACATCGGGTTTTGATGGTTTTGACAGGGTCTCCCTTTAGCGCCAGCTGGCCTTGAACTCACAGAGATCTGCCTGCCTCTGCCTCCTGAGTGCTGGGATTAAATGTGTGTGGCACTACTCCCAGCCCAAATTATTTTTATTCTATGTATATGAGTGTATTGCCTGCACGTGTTTAAGTGTACTTGTGTAATGCAATTCTCACGGAGGTCAGAAGATGGCATCAGACCTCCTGGAACTGGAGTTACAAAGGGTTGTCAGCAGCCATGTGGGTGCTGGGAATCAAACCTGAGTCCTCTGCAAGAGCAGTCAGTGCTTTTTTTTTTTTTGGTCTTTGTCAGACAGGGTCTCCCTGTAGCCATAGCTGGCCTGGAACTCCCTATGTAGACCAGGCTGGCCTTTAACACAGAAAGATCCACCTGCCTCTGCCTTTGCCTCCTGAGTGCAGTGCTGGGAGCAGTCAGTGTTCTTAACCACTGAGGCCTCTCCAGCCCCCAGCCACGGTAGTCTTAAACATTAGGCAGCAGCAGCACCTCTCCTGTTAGCATCACCTACAAGGAATTTTAAATAGATCCTGCTATCAGATGACACACAAGTTCTTTTGCTTCCTAGTCAAACAACTCATCCAAAAAGAAGCCAAGGAATGTTATAAAGGTCTCAATTGCCCAGCAAATATTCCTTAAGAAACACAATGTGGAATATGCATGCCAGGTATCACAGGAGACCAAGAGTATAACCCTTGGTCATAGCTGATGACTCTGCCCTTGGAGCGCTATCTTGGGATCCTAAGTCCCATGCTCTCCCAGACTTTTTCTGGTTGGTCAGCCCAATTCTGTTCTGCGATTGGTTATATTGTTCTTAATATTTACTTCATTTATCAGGAAGCAGACTGGGAAGAACTGGAAAAGTGGCTGCTACTGTTTCTATTAATAATCTAAGGGCAATTCAGACTCTCAGCCTTTCCTTCCGTTTAAACCACCTAAGTCAAGAATTACTCAACCTAGGCCTGGGTAGCAGAGAGAGGCTTTGTCTTTAAAATAATAATAACAAAACAAAACAAAACCAAAACAAAAAAGCCACAAAGAATCATAACATGCAGATTCAAAGTTAAGGTGTGTTTGTTACCAAATTCATCTTCCATGGCCATAATAATCTCCACTTGGTCCAAACTGTCTAAGCCCAGGTCCTTCATAAAATGTGAATCTACTGAGAGCTGCAAGAAAGAAACAAATTTAACTCATGAAAACATTTGCTTCCCAAGAGAAGAGTGGCATATCATTTAGGTCAATTTTTAAAGAAAAAGGACAGTTAAAGGCTTAAATAACACTGTATATTTGGTCTATACTGGCATGCACATGGTATACTTTGTTAGCTTAATCAACTTTATTTTGAAGTAGTTAACTCTGTAAACAGATCTAATGAAGGATTTCATGTTACACATTTTTCTATGGTCTTTGATCACTGTTCTAAATGACACGGGAGAATTTGTTTTCTTGTTGCTGTACAACATCAGATTCCAAATCTTGGATGTAGCATTCTTCTTTCAAGAATACAGGCTATTCTATTGGGTGTGGTAGTATATGCCTTTAATCCCAGCACTCGGGAGGCAGAGGTAAGACAGATCCCCATGAGTTCCAGGTCAACCTTATCTACATAGGGAGTTTCAGGCTTGCCAGGGATACATAGTGAAACTCTTGTCTCAAAAAAGAATGGCAGGTTATCATAGGGCTTGGTATACAGCTCAGTATATAGGATTTGTCTAGCACCATGAGGCCTTTGGTTCCATCCCCTGCAACAGATACACAAGTCAATAAACTCCCAAGCTTATTATGAATTGTAGGTACCTTCAGATTACAAAATATTATATTACTTTGGCTTTAATTTAGATTTCAACATCACCAGGAAGCATTTTTTGTTTTTGAGACAAGGTCTCCCTGTAGCTCCAGCTGGCTTGGAATTTGCTGGCCTTGAACTCACAGGGATCCACCTACCTCTGCCACCCTGGGATTAAAGGCACGTGCCACCATGCCTGGAAGGGAAAACTCTTTAAAACCTATGTTGCCGGGCATGGTGGCTCACGCCTTTAATCCTAGCACTTGGGAGGCCGAGGCGGAGGCAGAGACAGGCGGATCTTTGTGAGTTCAAGGCCAGCCTGGTCTACAAGGTGAGTTCCAGGACAGCTGGGGCTACAGGGAGACCCTGTCTCAAAAAGACCAGAAAAAAAATACATATATCATATATATATATGAAAAAGAAAAGGCACTCCAGATGGTATGTGAAGAATGAGACACTGGGTTATACACCAGGAAAGGAAGATTCAGAAATGGAAGAATGATGTATAGTGGGGGATGGGTGAAGTGCACAGCTGCAGCTGAAGATGAACAGGTGCACAGGACAGACACAGCCCAGCTGCCAGGAGGAAGGAGGGCAGGAAGAATGGGCTTGAGGAGCACTCCTTCAGCAAGCCAAGTAGCCTCTTGGACTATTCAGCCTTGCTCCTTGGACTGGACCAATTGATGGAGATAAAAATATTTCAATAACCTACGATGCCAGCAGCCACCTGTGGAGCAGTGGGCTCTAATNTCACTAGCTTCCAGCCTAGCTGGAAATCTGGGTCAGCTTCAGGAAGAGGCCTTGCCTCAAAAGAATAGGCAGTGACAAAGGATACTCAGCGCCCTCTTCTGGCCTCAGCCCGCACAAAGGTGTGCACCCCACCCTCCATTACAAAAATAATACAAAACCTAGAAAAATAATTTTTTTCAACTATGCTGGGCATGGTGGCATGTGTCTAATCCCAGCACTCAGGAGGCAATCAGAGTTTGAGGCCAGTCTGGTTTATACAGTGAGTTCCAGGCCAGTGGGGCTACAGGAGACCCTGTCTTTAAGACAAAAACAAAACAAAACAACAAAAAACGCAATCCCAAACCAAAAATTGTTGATTTGTGTACACTGCCTGATATTGAGGATTTCTGGAAATACACCCAGGAAGCTGGTAACAATGCTATTACCTAGCAGTGGAACGAGCTAGACGCCAGGGAGACTTTTAATTCAACATTATTTTAGACCCTTTGAGTTTTATACCATGTGACTAAATATGCTCAAGAAAAAAATTAAAATCACTTACCTTTTCTGGATCAATTTTGTCATAGAGTTTCAAGACATACAGAACTCTGTCCTTGATTCCCTCTAATGTCAAAGGGGGAACGTCACTATATTGGCGGTACAAATGTGTGACTCTCCCTGGCACCTAAAGCAAAACCAAAAAGGAAACATTATCAATCAACCCCCAAATGCCTTTAAATAGATGCACACATCTATAGATAACTCCTTAAAAATTTATTTTTTTTCCTTGTCTTTTTGAGACAGGGTCTCCCTATAGTCCCAGCTGGCCTGGAACTCACTCTGTAGTCCAGGCTGGCCTTGAACTCACAGAGATCTGCCTACCTCTGCCTCCTGAGTGCTGGGATTAAAGGCATGCGCCACCACGTCCAGCTTAAAAACAGTTCTTAGCCGCCATGTGGGTGCTGGGAATCGAACCTGGGTCCTCTGCAAGAGCAGTCGGCACTATTAACTGCTAAGCCATCTCCCCAGCCCCAAATTACATGTTATTTCTATCATTTTTATTGGGAGAGGTGCAGTGGCACAGTGAAGGTCAGAGAACAAGCTGAGGGGGTCAGTTTTCTCCTAGTGTGGGTCAGGGGATTGGGCCTTCCCAGTGACTGAGTCAGGTAAGCAGGCTTGGTTAACAGGGGCCTCTACCCACTGAGCCATCGCACCAGCCAGCCTATAGGTATCTTTCACAATGCTTTCTCTGCATTACAGAACCCACATCATTTCATTGTAATGGGCCATGAGGACACACTAAGTCACAGGGCTGGGTCTCCTCAAAATCTAGCATCAAGGGCGTGGTGGCGCACGCCTTTAATCCTAGCACTTGGGAGGCAGAGGCAGGAGGATCTTTGTGAGTTCAAGGCCAGCCTGGTCTACAGAGTGAGTTCCAGGACAGCTGGGGCTACAGGGAGACCTGTCTCAAAAAGAAAAAAAAAAAAAAAAAGAAAAAAAAAATCTAGCATCAAAATGGGCCTCACTTCTCTTCAAAGCCAGGACTGGTCCTTCTGACTTAGGGGCATCCAAAGGGACATTCATCTTGAGACTGTCACTTAAAATCACATAGGGTCTGCAGAAATGCCCAAGTCTCCCTCATGGCAAATTCAGCATGGTACATATAGCCTCTCAAATGTACTGCTAGATTTAACAGGCAGCTAGGAATCAAAATGACCTTCCCCACAGCTGCCATGGTACACAGAAAGGCCTTTCAAACTGAGGGCCACACACCAGAGGACTCTGACTGGAAAAAAATGAAGCCAGCCACCATTCCAAACCAGAGCAGAGAGCCTTACAGCAAACACATTCCAAATCTATTTCCCTGCCAGGTGGGTTTGCCTCATAAGCACCAGCCAAACTATCAACCTTTTGATTCCCATGATACACTAATTAAGATCTTGAGTATCTCTGCTGTTAGCTGGCTTGTTCTCAATTGGGCATTGGAGGCTTGAGCAGATTTCATTCACCAAGTTCGGAGGAACACCAAACCAGGAGGGTTAACCCTGATGAAGATACAACGCAGAACAAGGACAAACAGCAGGGAGTGGAGTGGCTCACGATGAAGTCCCTATAAACTAAGCAGGCTTGTCTTCAAAGTTGATTTTTTTTTTTTGTCTTTTCGAGACAGGTCTCCCTGTAGCCCCAGCTGGCCTGGAACTCGCCGCCCTGTAGCCCAGGCTGGCCTTGACCTCACAGAGATCCACCTGACTCTGCAAAGTTGATTTTTTATTTTTATTTATTTATTTATTTTTTATTATTTATTTCTGTAATGTGTATGAATGTACTGACTGCATGCAAGTGTGTGCACCCGTGTTGTGCAGTGCCGCGGAGGTCAGAAGAGGGTGTCGGATTCCCCTGGAACTGGAGTTCTCCTGGAATTGGAGTTTCAGACGGTTCTCAGCCGCCATGTGGGTGCTGGGGATCGAACCCGGGTCCTCTGCAAGAGCGTTGGTGCTCTTAACCGCTAGGCCATCTCTCCAGCCCTGCAAAGTTGATTTTTAAGTTCCCAGTTTGTACTTAAGGCTTTCCCCACAGAAAAATGAGTTTCCTGCTGGGCCTGATGAGGCAGGCCTATAATTTCAGGTACTTAGGACATGAGGCTGGAGGTCAAAAGTTCAAGGCCAGACTGAGCAATTTAGTGAGACCTCAACCTCATAAAAAAAGAGGATGGGCTGGGCGTGGTGGCGCATGCCTTTAATCCTATCACTCGGGTGGCAGAGGCAGGCGGATCTTTGTGAGTTCAAGGCCAGCCTGGTCTACAGAGTGAGTTCCAGGACAGCTGGGGCTACAGGGAAACCCAGTCTCTAAAAGACGAAAAAAAAAAAAAAAAGGAGGATGGATGTTACACAGGTCAGTGGTAGAACATGTGCCCCGAATTCAGTCCCTAACACTAAAAAACAGGGTGGGATCTGGAGAGATGGCTCAGCGGTTTAGAGCACGAACTGCTCTTGCAAAAGACCTGGGGTTCAATTCCTAACACCCACATGGCAGCTAACAACCATTTGTAACTCCAATTCCAGGGGATCTGACAACTTCTGACCTCTGGGGACACTGCATGACATGGGTGCACTTACATAAATGCAGGGAAAAAAAAAAAAAAAAAAAAAAAAAAAAAAAAAAAAATAAAGTTTTATAAAAAATAAATAATAAATAAAAAAGGCGTGGGAGGGTGAGTGAGTGGTGAAACGGCTTAGAGGGGTAAAGGTACCTGCTGCCAAGAGTTTGTTCACTGGAACCCACATGGTAGAAAGGGAGAACAGACTCCCAAAAGTTGTCCTCTGACCTCCACATGTGTATGTGTGCTTTCTGAGTTTGTGCCAACCTGGGTATATAGCAAGTTCCAGGCCAGCTAGGGATACATAGTGAGATCCTGTCTTGAAACTAAACAGATTAGCTGAAGAGTTTTAGAGAATTCTGGAGTGTTTTAGTATTTTTAAGAATGCGATATTTGCTAGCAGGCGGGAGTGGTGGTTGCACGCCTTGTTAATCCTCTAGCCTTAGGAGCGAAGAGGCAGGAAGATCTTTGTGAGTTCAAGCCAGCTGGTCTACAGAGTGAGTTCGGGACAGCCTAGGCTATGGGGAGACCCTTTGTCTCCAAAAGACCAAAAAAAAAAAGAAAAAAAAGACAAGAATGGCAATTTGCTGAGGCTGGAGAGATGGTTACCGCTCAGTGGGTTAAGAGCGGTTAAGAGCACCAACTGTTCTTGCAGAGGACCCAGGTTTGATTCCCAGAACCCTCATGGCTGCTAGGAACCGTCTTTAACTCCAGTTCCAGAGAAATCCGACATGACACGGGTGCACAAGCCTACATGCAGACAGTATATTCATACCCACCCCCAAACAAACAAAAAGAATAGCGTTTGTCCGGGGCGTAGTGGTGATGCCTTTAATCCTGCACTCGGGAGGCAGAGGAATGTGATCTTTGGAGTTCAAGGCCAGCCTGGTCTACAGAGTGAGTTCCCAGGATAGCTGGGGCTAAGGGAACCCTGTCTCGAAAAGACAAAAAAACAAGAAAAAAAGAAAAAAAAAAAGAGGGGCTGGAGAGATGACCTAGCAGTTAAAGCCCCAACTGCTCTTGCAGAGGACCGGGGTTCGATCCCCAGCACCCACATGGCGTCTGAGAACTGTCTGAAACTCCAATTCCAGGGGAATCCGACACCCTCTTCTGACCTCCGCAGCATTGCATTACACGGTTGCACAAACCTGCATTCAGACAGTACATTCATACACATACAAAAATAAATAAAATAATAAAAAAAAAAAAGGATGGCATTTGCTGCTCTCACAAAGGATAGGAATTTGGACCTCAGCACCCACATCAGGCACTCATTTCCACATACCTCGCACACCCCACCTGCTTAAAAAAAGAAAAATAGCAAGGCCTCGTGCTTAAACCTATCATTTCCTCTCCTGTTGTACTGTGTGTCAAGGGGGACTCTGATATGGGACAAAATATCTGCAATGACTTGAAGAGTCAAAGCACTGTGAAACAAGGCAGAGAAAGGAATAAAGGAAAGAAGACAATGAGTTAATAGTGGAATGGCAGAAAAGTCTGATAGGAGGATCTAACAGAGGCCCTGTGTATGTATGAGGGAAAAAAGATTACAAAACATTAGGGGACCGTGGCTGTAGGTCAGAGACTTGCCCAGAGCCAGTAGAGGCCATCCATTCAGAAACCCAAGCAGATTTTGTAGTCAGACATGGTGTTCATACTTGCCTAGATACTGGTCTGGAGGCTACAGGCAGGAGTACACATTAGGCAGCACTAGTACTACATAATGAGTTCCAAGGCCAGCCTTAGATAAGTAAATCTCAAAAATAAAACAAAATCATTAAGTGTTAGCAAGAAGTGGAATTAGCATGGAAGAGATGGAGGGATAGCGGGTGAGTGGGCCTGGGCCATAGGAAAAGCAAGGGACTGGTGGAGGTTATGCTGTTACACAGTTGCCCACGTGGTGTCAGTATTACACCAGGCAGCACTGGCAAGTGCCTACAAGGGCCAGGTGGGTGCCATGAGATTAAACTGAGCTAAGAGCTCTCCAGCTGGAGGCCACATGTGTCCATCTGAAATAGACAGCTGTAGCAAGGCAATAAGATGTAGGGAGCCAAGAGGTCAGACCAAGAACCAGACTGCTGATGCTGGCATCTGCATACTGGCTTTTCCTAGCTGTCTTGCCTTGTCCAAGTTACTGCTTTTTTTTTTTTTTTAATTTTTTTTAATTAATTTTATTTTTATGTCTGTATGCTTGGATGGAATGTACTATTGCATGCAAGTCGTGGCACCCGTTAGTGTGCAATGACTGCGGAGGTCAGACGAGGGTCTCAGATTCCCATGGAAATGGAGTTTCGGACGGTTCTTGGCCGCCATGTGGGTGCTGGGGATCGAACCCGGGTCCTCTGTAAGAGCGGTCGGCGCTCTTAACCGCTAGGCCATCTCTCCAGCCCCCAAGTTACTGCTTTTCTAACAGCTGAGATCTGGCAGGAAGACTTAGTTGAGACCCTCCAAGAGGTTATGCAGGACACTAAAGTATTCTGTCTCAGTTCTTTGTAAAGTGCTTGGGGTAGAACCATAGTCTGACTTAATAAGAATCAAGGTACTTGATAGAAAGAGGGAGGAAGAGTAACAGGTTCAAGACCTATCTGGGTGAGTTCAAGGCTACCTAGTATACAACTGTCTGCACCTATAAATGGACTTAGTCAAAACCACTTTGTACTCATACATGAAATGGTTCCTTTGCTGTCTACCTAAACCAGGTAGAGTAGTGGAATATCTTCAAGAACCATGCTGTTCAAAGGATGGTCCAAGGACCACCAGCAGCTAGAGCTGGAATGCATACCAGAAATTAACTTTCCAGACCTACTGAATCAAAAGTCTGAATGCACAACTAAGTTTGGGAATCAATGTTCTACGAATAATTCACATTTTAGCCTAAAACAGAAATTAGTCTCTAGACCCAAACATACAGCAACTTTACTGCCCTTTAAACACCTAACTTTACAATGACATATTAACCTTTTGATTTGGCCAGTGCCCCATTACACCATGAAGCTCAACACTGTCTCATTTCTTATTGTAGCAAGCAGGTGTGTCAGAAAGCACTGTAACAGGGAGCTTCTGAGTATGAAAAGGGGTTTCTCAACTTGGCCCTGAGAGTCTACACCTACAGTAGTTCAGATAAACTTCAAGAGGCACATGAAAGAATATAAAAAGCTATGCCAGGGTCCCAGAGGAATTAGTCACGGAAAGTGGGAAGAGGGTTAGGTTTAAGTGGTACCCATGTATGTATAGGGCCACCAGGGCTGAAAATGACGCCCTCACAGATTTACAGCCGCACACTTGCTTCATCAGATACGCATACTATACATGTTCGTATCCTTGGTTCCAGAAGGCCCAGAAACAGGCAAAAGGTGCCATAAGAGAAAAATGAAGATAGAAATCTAGTAAGTTGTTCTGTGGAAAAGACTGTGTAGCCAAGTGGCTTTCCTCTGCGCATCTAGTCCTTAGCCTTCCCTAGAAAGTAATGATCACCATGGCCATCACCGGTGACCACACTAAGTGCTCTACTCGCGCTCTCAACTCCTCTCACTGCACTCTGCAGATGGAGAGTTGGCTGACGGACGTCCTGTGCTCTTGCTCTAATCGGGGTCACTGTCAGGCTCGTGACATCGGTCAAAGAAACCTGTCCAGCGGCAGGCCGTGCACAGGTCACCCCTGCAGCAGCTGTGCAGCCGGCCCTGGTCCCTCCCTCCACGGAGCCCTGACCCCTGACCCCCCCATCCCCCGCCAAAGTCACTGCCAGTCACCTGCGTGAGCGCCGAGGCCGGCTGCGGAGCCCCAGGCCTTATCCGGGTCCTCGAGGGGCACAGAGTTGTGCCGAGTGGCCGGGCCAGGGAGAGCGTGGAAAGCCGGGGCAGTGGAGCGAAGGCCGCGGACAAGCGGCGGACACAGACCGAAAGGACACGAGCAGCCATGACTACTTACCCAGAGTGCACTGCGTCGCAGCCTCCCGCCTAGGCTACAGGGTGCGGGAGACGTACAGAGCGGCTCTGGGGGGGGGGACGCCGGGGGCGCTAGCGGCCTCTGGCGGCTCCCGGTGGCATTGCAGCCACATAGGTTTGTGCTGAGGTACAGTGGTACCAACTGCACAAAAAACGCCACCCATTTCTAACTTGTCTTTGACTTAAGAAAGGAGCTGTTATTTCATCTCTGAAAGTTCTGAAACATACCTGTTTTTTTTTTTTATTCACAGGGGAACTGGAGAGATGGCTCTTTGGTTAAGAGCATTGGTTGCTCTTGCAAAGGACCCAAGTTCAATTCCCAGCATTCACATGGCAACTAACAACTGTCCGTAATTCTTTCCAGGGGATCCACTTTTGACCTCCGTGGTCATTGCATGACAAGGGTGCACTTACATACATGCAGGGAATACATTCATAGACATAAAATTAAAAAACAAATTGGCAGGGAGAAGGAAGCTGGACATGATTCCACATTTAAAAGCACTGGACTTGCCAAGGACCCAGTTCAGTTCCCAGCACCCACAAGGCAACTTCATAGTCCAGGCCAGCCAGGGTTACATAGTGAGACCTTGTCTGGAAAAAAAAAAAAAAAAAACGTCCAGCGTTAAAAACAGTTCTTAGCCGCCATGGTGGGTGCGGGGAATCGAACCTGGTCATCTGCAAGAGATCGGCACTATTAACTGCTAAGGCCAGCTCCCCAGCCCCAAATTACATGTTATTTCTATCATTTTTAATTGGGAGAGGTCAGTGGCCGTGAAGGTCAGAGAACAAGCTGAGGGGGTCAGTTTTCTCCTAGTGTGGGTCAGGGGGGGAAAAAAAATTTTGGCCTTCCATGACTGAGTCCCAGGTAAGGCAGGCTTGGTTTAACAGGGGCCTCTACCCCTACTGAGCCATCGCACCAGCCAGCCTATAGGTATCTTTCACAATGCTTTCTCTGCATTACAGAACCCACATCATTTCATTGTAATGGGCCATGAGGACACACTAAGTCACAGGGCTGGGTCTCCTCAAAATCTAGCATCAAGGGCGTGTGGCGCACGCCTTTAATCCTAGCACTGGGAGCAGAGGCAGGAGGATCTTTGTGAGTTCAAGGCCAGCCGGGTCTACAGAGTGAGTTTCCAGGACAGCTGGGGCTACAAGGAGAACCTGCTCAAAAAGATAAAAAAAAAAAAAAAGAAAAAAAAAATCTAGCATCAAAATGGGCCTCACTTCTCTTCAAAGCCAGGACTGGTCCTTCTGACTTAGGGGCATCCAAAGGGACATTCATCTTGAGACTGTCACTTAAAATCACATAGGGTCTGCAGAAATGCCCAAGTCTCCCTCATGGCAAATTCAGCATGGTACATATAGCCTCTCAAATGTACTGCTAGATTTAACAGGCAGCTAGGAATCAAAATGACCTTCCCCACAGCTGCCATGGTACACAGAAAGGTCTTTCAAACTGAGGGCCACACACCAGAGGACTCTGACTGGAAAAAAATGAAGCCAGCCACCATTCCAAACCAGAGCAGAGAGCCTTACAGCAAACACATTCCAAATCTATTTCCCTGCCAGGTGGGTTTGCCTCATAAGCACCAGCCAAACTATCAACCTTTTGATTCCCATGATACACTAATTAAGATCTTGAGTATCTCTGCTGTTAGCTGGCTTGTTCTCAATTGGGCATTGGAGGCTTGAGCAGATTTCATTCACCAAGTTCGGAGGAACACCAAACCAGGAGGGTTAACCCTGATGAAGATACAACGCAGAACAAGGACAAACAGCAGGGAGTGGAGTGGCTCACGATGAAGTCCCTATAAACTAAGCAGGCTTGTCTTCAAGTTATTTGTTTTTTTGTCGTTTCGAGACAGGTCCATCCCTGTAGCCCCAGCTGGGCCATGGAACTCGCCGCCCTGTAGCCCAGGCGTGGCCTTGACTCACAGAGATCCACCGGCATCTGCAAGTTGAGTTTTATTTGTAATTTATTTATTTTTTTTTTAATTATTTATTTCTGTAATGTGTATGAATGTAACTGACTGCATGCAATTGTGTGCACCCTGTTGTGCAGTGGGCCGCGGAGGTCAGAAGAGGGTGGTCGGATTCCCCCCTGAAACTGGATTTCCCTGGAATTGGAGTTTCAGACGGTTTTTTTTTTTTTTTAGCCGCCATGTGGGTGGCTGGGGATCGAACCCGTCCTCTGCAAGAGCGTTTGGTGCTCTTAACCCCGCTAGGCCATCTATCCAGACCCTGCAAAGTTTGATTTTTAAGTGCCCAGTTTGTCTAGGCCCTTCCCCACAGAAAATGAAGTTGCCTGCTGGGCCTGATGAGGCAGGCCTATAATTTCAGGTACTTAGGACATGAGGCTGGAGGTCAAAAGTTCAGGCAAGACTGAGCAATTTAGTGAGACCTCAACCTCATAAAAAAAGAGGATGGGCGGGCGTGGGGGCGCATGCCTTTAATCCATCACGCGGGTGGCAAGAGGCAGGCGGATCATTTGGTGAGTTCAAGGCCAGCCCGTGGTCACAGAGTGAGTTCCGGACAGCTGGGGCTACAGGGAAACCCAGTCCCTAAAAGACGAAAAAAAAAAAAAAAAGAGGATGGATGTTACACAGGTCAGTGGTAGAACATGTGCCCCGAATTCAGTCCCTAACACTAAAAACAGGGTGGGAATCTGGAGAGATGGCTCAGCGGTTTTAGAGCAGGAACTGCTCTTGCAAAAGAACCTGGGTTCAATTCTCTAACCCCACAGGGCAGCTAACAACCATTTTTGTAACGCCAATTCCAGGGGATCTGACAACTTCTGACATCTGGGGACATTGCATACATATGGTGTACTTACAGAAATGCAGGCAAACCTCTCACACGTAAAATACAAAGAAAATATAAAGTTTTAAAAAAATAAATAAAAATAAAAAAGCGTGGGGAGGGTGGTGAAACGGCTTAGAGGGGTAAAGGTACCTGCTGCCAATAGTTTGTTCACTGGAACCCACATGGTAGAAAGGGAGACAACTCCCAAAAGTTGTCCCCTGACATCCACCAGGTGTATGTGTGCTTTCTGAGTTTGTGCCAACCTGGGTATATAGCAAGTTCCAGCCAGCTAGGACTACATAGGTGAGATCCCTGTCGTTGAAACTAAGAGATTGCTGAAGAGTGTTAGAGATAGTCTGGAGTGTTTTTTCTGATATTTTTAAGAAATGGGTTGGAGCGATGGCCTAGTGGTAAAGAGCACCCGCCGCTCTCAGAGACCGGTTTCGATTCCCCAGCACCACATGGGCCAGTTGAGAACCTCTGAAGCTCCATTCCAGGAGAACTCCAGTTCCAGGGGATCCGAGACCCTCTTCTGAGCTCCGCGGCATTTGCACGACAGAGGGTGCACAGACTTAGCATGCAGACCAAGACAGTCAAAACATACGAATAAATAAAAAAAAAATCAAAAAAAAAAAATAAAATAAAAAAAAAAAAAGAAGGGCATTTGCTAGCCGGACGTGTGGCGCACAGCTTTAATTCCTAGCACTTAGGAGGAAGAGGCAGGCAGATCGTTGGGAGTTTCAAGGCCAGCCTGGTCTACAGAGTGGAGTTCGGGACAGCTAGGCTATGGGGAGACCCTGTCTAAAAAATACCAAAAGACCAAAAAAAAAAAAAAAAAAAAGACAAGAATGGCATTTGCTGAGGCTGGAGAGAGGTTAACCGCTCAGTGGGTTAAGAGCGGTTTAAGAGCACCAACTGTTCTTGCAGAGGACCCAGGTTGGATTCCCAAGACCCAGGCTTGCTAGAACCGTCTGAACTCCAGTTCCAGGAAATCCGACATGACACGGGTGCACAAGCATACATGCAAACAGTATATTCATACCCCACCCCCAAACAAACAAAAAGAATAAGGCGTTTGCTGCCGGGCGTAGTGGTGCACGCCTTTAACCTACCACTTGGGAGGCAAGAATGTGGATTCTTTGTGAGTTCAAGGCCGCCTGGTCTACAGAGTGAGTTCCCAGGATAGCTGGGGCGAAGGGAACCCTGTCTCGAAAAGAACAAAAAAAAAAAAAAAAAAAAAGAGGGGCTGAGAGATGACCTAGCAGTTAAAGCCCCAACTGCTCTTGCAAGGACCGGGGTTTGTTCCCCAGCACACACATGGCGGCTGAGAACTGTCTGAAACTCCAATCCAGGGGAATCCGACACCCTCTTCTGACCTCCGCAGCAATTGCAGTACACGGGTGCACACACCGGCATCAGACAGTACATTCATACACATACAAAAATAAATAAAATTAATAAAAAAAAAAAAGAAATGGAATTTTGCTAGCTGCTCTCACAAAGGATAGGAGTTTGGACCTCAGCACCCACATCAGGCACTCATTTCCACATACCTGCACCCCCCACTCTTAAAAAAAAGAAAATAGCAGGGCACTCTGTGTGTAAACCTATCATTTCCTCTCCTGTTGTACTGTGTGTCAAGGGGGACTCTGATATGGGACAAAATATCTGCAATGACTTGAAGAGTCAAAGATGAAACAAGGCAGAAAGGAATAAAGGAAAGAAGAAATGAGTTAATAGTGGGAATGGCAGAAAAGTCTGAATAGGAGGATCTAACAGAGGCCCTGTGTATGTATGAGGGAAAAAAGATTACAAAACATTAGGGGACCGTGGCTGTAGGTCAGAGACTTGCCCAGAGCCAGTAGAGGCCATCCATTCAGAAACCCAAGCAGATTTTAGTCAGACATGGTGGTTCATGCCTAAGATCCTAATATTTGGGAGGCTAAGGCAGGAGACTAGCAAGCCTAGACAACATAATGAGTTCCAAGGCCAGCCTTAGATAAAGTAAAAATCTCAAAATTAAAAACAAAATCATTAAGTGTTAGCAAGAAGTGGAATTAGCATGGAAGAGATGGAGGGATAGCGGGTGAGTGGGCCTGGGCCATAGGAAAAGCAAGGGACTGGTGGAGGTTATGCTGTTACACAGTTGCCCACGTGGTGTCAGTATTACACCAGGCAGCACTGGCAAGTGCCTACAAGGGCCAGGTGGGTGCCATGAGATTAAACTGAGCTAAGAGCTCTCCAGCTGGAGGCCACATGTGTCCATCTGAAATAGACAGCTGTAGCAAGGCAATAAGATGTAGGGAGCCAAGAGGTCAGACCAAGAACCAGACTGCTGATGCTGGCATCTGCATACTGGCTTTTCCTAGCTGTCTTGCCTTGTCCAAGTTACTGCTTTTTTTTTTTAATTTTTTTAATTAATTTTATTTATGTCTGTATGTGGAGGAATGTACTGTCTGCATGGCAAGTCGGTGCACCCGTGTCGTGCAATGCTGCGGAGGTCAGAAGAGGGTCTCGGTTCCCCTGGAACTGGAAAAGTTCTCCCTGGAATTGGAGTTTCAGACGGTTAGTCCCAGCTGGCCTGGAGCTTGCACTGTAGACCAGGCTGGCCTTGAACTCACAGAGATCTGCCTGCCTCTGCCTCCTGAGTGCTGGGATTAAAGGTGTGCACCACCATGCCCAGCACAATTCTTATTTTTTAAAATGATCTGAATAGACTAGAAAAATAGAATATGCCAAGCAGAATATACCAAAATAAATATTTATTAACATTTAGAGTTTATGTACATCTTTAATAGAAAATGTGCAAATCTGGGTAATGACAAAAATTATCTTAAAGCCATTAATTCCAAGTGAGTGTACATTCACCATCAGAATAGAAAGTATGTTTTTCAGGATGCATTCAAGTAATTATATTAAATGTCACTCCAGATATTTTATTATTTCAAAAAAAAAATTAAGAAGCAAAATACCCAGAAAACAGTGTTTTCCACTTATGAGTATCGGTATATGAATATATTTCCATCTTTCTGTCCGGCCAGCAAGTGAGAGTCTGTACCTGACCATTTAACCAAAGACCAATTTTGGTCAGAGACAGGTGGGAGGAGAGCAGTGCAGTGACCCAGAAGTAAGTCCCAAACGGCGATTGTCCCAGAAGTCAGGACTGCTGCAGCAATGTGATCTTTCACATCCCCTTCCAGGAACCTGAGCGAGAAGGAAAGAGACAATTCAGTTCAAAAAAACTTTGCTCCCAAGAATCTGCCAGAACCAAACTGCTCCAACCGTGTGAATGCCAACAGCGAAGCCTTGGGGACCTCTGGCACTGTCACATAACCAATACAGTTGCTGTCTGTTCTCTGCTGCATCTTGTATTTTCACTAGCTTGGGCCTACCCTCCTACCTGTCCATACTAGCCAAACAGTCTTACCTGAGTGTTTTTTCCTCTAGAAAGTTTTAGCCCCACATAGCATGGCTGGGAACTTATGAGTCAGGCTTGTCAGTACCATGTTAAGTCCGTACTCCGTGGGTCTCATGAAGTGTTGTGTACCCAGGCACATGTATTCAGGTGAAGTGTTGTGTACCCAGGCACATGTGTTCAGGTGAAGTGGTGTGTACCCAGGCACATGTGTTCAGGTGAAGTGGTGTGTACCCAGGCACATGTGTTCAGGTAAAGTGGTGTGTACGCAGGCACATGTGTTGAGGTGAAGTGGTGTGTAACCCAGGCACATGTGTTCAGTTGAAGTGGTGTATACGCAGGCACATGTGTTCAGGTGAAGTGGTGTGTACGCAGGCACATGTGTTCAGGTGAAGTGGTGTGTACACAGGCACATGTGTTCAGGTGAAGTGGTGTGTACCCAGGCACATGTGTTCAGGTGAAGCGGTGTGTAACCCAGGCACATGTGTTCAGGTGAAGTGGTGTATACGCAGGCACATGTGTTCAGGTGAAGTGTTGTATACCCAGGCACATGTGTTCAGGTGAAGTGGCATATATGCAGGCATATGTGTTCAGGTGAAGTGGTGTGTAACCCAGGCACATGTGTTCAGGTGAAGTGGTGTATATGCAGGCACATGTGTTTAGGTGAAGTGGTGTATACGCAGGCACATGTGTTCAGGTGAAGTGGTGTATACACAGGCACATGTGTTCAGGTGAAGTGTTGTATATGCAGGCACATGTGTTCAGGTGAAGTGGTGTGTACCCAGGCACATGTTCAGGTGAAGTGGTGTGTACCCAGGCACATGTGTTCAGGTAAAGTGGTGTGTACCCAGGCACATGTGTTCAGGTGAAGTGGTGTGTAACCCAGGCACATGTGTTCAGGTGAACTGGTGTATACGCAGGCACATGTGTTCAGGTGAAGTGGTGTGTACCCAGGCACATGTGTTCAGGTGAAGTGGTGTATACGCAGGCACATGTGTTCAGGTGAAGTCGTGTGTACCCAGGCACATGTGTTCAGGTGAAGTGGTGTATACGCAGGCACATGTGTTCAGGTGAAGTGGTGTATACCCAGGCACATGTGTTCAGGTGAAGTCGTGTACCCAGGCACATGTGTTCAGGTGAAGTCGTGTGTACCCAGGCACATGTGCTTGCGTACTCTGTCTCCTCTTTGTTATGTTATCTGTTTTTGTTTTCATAGCATTTTTCACTATGATGTTATCTTATTTCCATATTTTGGGTGTACATATGTCCTCCAAAATCATGAGGCAGAAATCTTTTTTTGTAGTCCTGAGACATTTAGTTCTGAGACATGAGATAGGGCATTGCATATTAAAAAATTTATTACATTGCTTATTGTATATATTTGTTAAAAATGTGTACAGGTATGTTTGATTTTCAGAACCCAGGTAGGAGAAAACTGACTCCCAGGAGTTGTTCTCTGACCTCCATATGTGTGCCACAAGACACCCACAAAATATACATAAAAATTAAATAAAAAGGACAAGGGTTCTGAAGTCCATTCCTGGGACTGAATTCTAACAAAAACATAAGTGCTGTATGACCCTGAGCAGATTAACTTCATCTGTAAGATATGAACTAATAGTAAGAGCATCTACTTCATAGCACTGTTGTAAAGATGAGAGTAAAGCAGCTCATTTAAAAAGCTCATCATGCGGCTGGAGAGATGGCCTAGCAGTTAAGAGCACCGACTGCTCTTGCAGACCCAGGTTTGATTCCCAGCAACCATATGGTGGCTAAGAACCATCTGTAACTCCAGTTCCAGGGGAATCTAATGCTTTCTTCTGATTCCATGGGCACTGCACAGCACTGCTGCACTGTACTTACACACATGCAATACACACATACATGTAAAAAAAAAAGCTCAACACATGGGCCAAGCATGGTGGCACACACCTTTAATTCCAGCATCAGAGAACCAGAGGCAAGGATAGAAGATCTCTGTGAGTTCTAGGCCAGCCCAAACAGTGCCATTGGCACCAGTCAATAGTTAGATGAATATTCTTCAGTAGACAAATACCTGTCTACACAATGAAGTCTAAGCCAGATCAAACGGAAGGCATCTTCCTAGAGTTCATTTTAAAAGTTCTTTTTTTTTTTTTTTTGTCTTTTTTGGAGACAGGGTCCTCCGTGTAGCCAAGCCCTGTCCTGGAACTCACTCTGTAGACCAGGCTGGCCTTGAACTCACAAAGATCCGCCCTGCCTCCTGCCTCCCAAGTGCTAGATTAAGGCGTGCACCACCAATGCCGGCTTTTTTTTTTTTTTTTCTTCATTTTAAAAGTTCTTTAAGCAGGGCTTGGTGGTGCACGCCTTTAATCCCAGCACTCAGGAGGCAGAGAGAGGTGGATCTCTGTAAGTTCAAGGCCAGCCTGGTCTACATAGTGAGTTCCAGGACAAATGGAGCTACAGGAAGACCCTGTCTCAAAAAGCAAAAAAAAAAAATTTTCTTTTTGCGTGTTTTCCCTTCAGGTGTGCAAGTGTACCTGTGCCATGCAATGCCTCTGGAGGTCAGAAGAGGACATCAGATTTTTGGAACTGGAGTTATGGATACTTGTTAGCTACCATCAAGGTGATGGAAACTGAATGCTGGTCCTCTGCAAGAACAGCCAATGCTCTTAACTGCTGAGCCACTTCTCCAGCCTCGAGATTTATTTTACTTTTGTGTGTGTGTGTGTGTGTGTGTGTGTGTGTGTGTGAATGTACTGTCTGCATGTAGGTCTATGCACCCATGTCGTGCAATGCCTCAGAGGTCAGAAGAGGGTGTTGGATTCCCCTGGAACTGGAGTTCTCTTGGAATTGGAGGTACAGAAGGTTCTCACCGACCATGTGGGTGCTGCGGATGAAACCTGGGTCCTCCGAAAGAGCAGTCGGTGCTCTTAACTGCTAGGTCATCTCTCCAGCCCTTGATTTCTCTTATGTGTGAGCAATGCCCTCAGAGGCCAGCAGAGGGTGTGGGATCCCCTGGAATTGGAGTTATGGATGGTTGTTAGCTACCATGTGGGTGCTGAGAATCGAACTTGGGTCTTCCAAAAGAGCAGCTAGTGCACCTTCCCTTTCCTTACCCTTCCTCTTCCTCCTCCTCCCCTCTCCTCCCCCCTTTCCTTTCTTTTTTTTTGGGGGGGGCGTCTTGAGACAGGGTCTTCCTCTAGCTCCAGCTGTCCTGGAACTTGCTCTGTAGATCTGCCTGCCTCTGCCTCCCAAGTGCTAGGATTAAAGGTGTGACTCACCACACTGGCAAGAGGAGTTTTTAAAAATTAAATTCTTGGTAGCTGGGTGTGGTGGCGCACACCTTTAATCCTAGCACTTGGGAGGCAGAGGCAGGTGGCTCTTTGTGAGTTCAAGGCCAGCCTGGTCTACAGAGTGAGTTCCAGGATAACTGGGGCTAGAGACCCTGTCTTGAAAAGACCAAAAACAAAACAAACAAACAAAAAAATTAAACTGTTGGGCTAGAGAGATGGCTTAGCAGTTAAGAGCACTGACTGCTCTTGCAGAGGACCCAGGTTCAATCCCTAGCACCCACATGGAAGTTGAGAACCGTCTGTAACTCTAATTCCAGGAGAACTCCAGTTCCAGGGGAATCCAACACCCTCTTCTGACCTCTGCAGCATTGCACGACACGGGTGCACAGACCTACATGCAGACAGTACATTCATACACATACAGAAATAAATAAATTAAATTGTTATTGTGTGTATGTGTGTGTTTGTGTAATGTGTGCCTGGAGTTTAGGTACACCTGTGCCATGGCATGCATATGGAGGTCAGAGGATGACTTTCAGGAGTTGGTTCTCTCCTTCTACCATGGATTCCAGAGATTGAAGTCAGATCATCAGGCATGTGTAGCAAGGGCTGAGCCACCGTGCTGGCCCAGTAGTAAGAACCTTTAACTTAAGGCCTCATGCACACCAGGCACGTGCCCTGCCACTGAGCTACACCTCCAGCTTTGCTTAACAGCTTTAGTCACATTTCCATTTATTCAAGCGAAATAAAAATACTTAAATACCTAGTTTTAGGGCTGGAGAGATGGCCTAGCGGTTAAGAGTGCCGACTGCTCTTGCAGAGGACCCGGGTTCGATCCCCAGCACCCACATAGCAGCTGAGAACCATCTTTAACTCCAGTTCCAGGGGAATCCGACACCCTCTTCTGACCCCCGCGTGCATTGCATGACACGGGTGCACAAACCTACATGCAGACAGTACATTCATACACATAATAAAATTTAAAAAATTTTAAAAAATACCTAGTTTTATTTGTACAGTATGTGCCAGAATTCCATACCCCTTGAATAGCAAGCAGTTACACACCTACCTTCCAGCCTGCCCTTGAGGAAGAGAGTACAGCAACACATCCACACTCAGGGTTGTCTTGGGGTTAATCACCAATAGCTGAAACACAGGGCTCCCAAATGACTGGCTTTCTTTCGCACAAGAATGACTCAGAATAACAAACAGGAGTCCCTGATTTAGAAGGAAAATAACTAATTAGACCATTGAGAGTTTGTTTGGGAGAGAAAGGAACCAAGAGTAAAAGGGACAATGAGCAGGCTCCTCAAAATGCAGGCTTGGCCTCGTTTTGCTCATATAGGTGTGGGAGTCAAAGAGTGCCTGAAGTGACAGGCTGAAGAGAAATGGTGCTTGGTCCATACCCATGTCGTTTGGTCTATAGCCAAAAGGTGCTGGCTGAAGAACACAGTGCGTATGCTTCAGTAATTTTTTTTTTTTTTTTTTTTTGGTCTTTTCGAGACAGGGTCTCCCTGTAGTCCCAGCTGTCCCGGAACTCACTCTGTAGACCAGGCTGGCCTTGAACTCACAAAGATCCGCCTGCCTCTGCCTCCCAAGTGCTAGGATTAAAGGCGTGCGCCACCACGCCCGGCGCTTCAGTAACTTTTAAGATGATATGTTATGTTACCTTGTCAACTTCATGAACATAATATCTTACGTAAGGAATTGTATCTATAGATGCAAAACTTATCTATTGATTGGTCCACTATGTTATATAATCTGTTGATTGGCTCATTACTGGTATAAATATTCTTGGTTTCCAGGCTGTTGTTGTTAGTTATTGTGAGTAACATTAGTAGTTAGTAGCGTTAGTAATTGCATGCAATTGTTAGTAGTATTAGTTAAGATGTATATAGTATCATTAAAAGAAACTACAAGGAACAAGTAAAATGAGTGATTAATTCCCGGTCAGCCTCCGATGATTCGTGCCGCTGGACGGCACAACTGGTGGCCTGTACCGGGAATGCGGGAACCTTGCTGCAGCACTATAAATCTTCAGCACCGGGGAGCAACTGAGGAACCCTACAGGTAAAAAAGCTCTGGGCCCAGAGTGTTAAGGGAGCAGGGATGTAAAATATAAAAAATAAAAACTAAAAGTGTAAAATAAAGAAAAAAAAAAAGAAAATAGAAACAGGGAGCCAGAAAATAAATAAAATGGGCTCAGAAATATCAAGAAATCAGATGACTAGAGTCAGAAAAGATTTGTTAAAGTCCAATGGGGCCGCTATAAAAGATAGTACAGCAGAAACTTATGTAGAAACCATGTTAAAGGTGAGTCCATGGCTTCTGGAAGGTTTTCTAAACGTTCCTCATTGGGAACAACATAAAAAAGACTTAGAAAGACAAGAAGATTTAGAGCCACTTCCTAAGGGAACATTTCCAATGTGACAGTCAATTAGAGAATGCCTTAACCATAGGCTTAGACTCAAATCTCCCGTGCGAAGGAAACATTAGAGGAAATAAGAGAGTGGGAATCCCAAAGAAATGGAGAGGAATCAGAGGGAGAAGAATTAAGTGGAGATGAGTTAGAACAAGATTTGGAAAAGGATCCACTTCCAGTGAAGCCTCTGCCTCCACCCCCCCATGGGAAAAGTTAAAATGAGATAGAGGGAGGCCATGGAGAGAGGTTAAACAGGACAAAGGGAGGCCATTACCTTCCTTCTGGGATATTGATGAGGTCACCACCTGTATAAAGAGGCTATTTAAAAAGTTAGCAGTGACTCCGAAAGGGAGTGGGAATGGCCTGTCACAGAGGACCAGAATCAACAAAGATATCACCAGCCGCTAGATTTTAAATCAATTAAACAATTAAAAGAAGCTGTGGCCACTTATGGTCCTCAGGCACCTTTCAGTGTTAGCATGCTGGAAACTCTAGCTGGTATGAATTTATGCACTGAAGATTGGAAAAGATTATGTAGAGCAGTCCTCTGGGGCAGAGGCAGTGTTTGTGTTTTTCCTCAGGACGAAGAGGTGCCGAGGTGGATTCCAGAACAGCTGATTAGACAGATAAGCCCTCCAACAGACAATCAGGATGATGCCAGAGATGACAACAACGTGGATCCCAGCTACTAACCCATCGAAAAAGTTGTAAAACCCTTTGCTACTGAAAATTTGTTTTTAGCCATGTGTGTTTTACTTTCTGTTATTTCTTTTGGCCAAGCAGTAAATGTAAATTACTGGGCTTATATTCCTAATCCTCCTATGTTAGAACCTATGTATTGAGGAGATATGGATTTACAAGTTTATACTACTCCAAAGATTCTCTCCCCACCATGGAATGATTTTACCTCTTTAAATATTAATGATGGCACTAAATATAATTTTACTCATTCCATGGAAAAGATTCCCATTTGTTTAGGCTCCGGTGAATTTTGCTTGCCTTTGGCATACCAACACTAGTTATTGCCAGGAATAAATATAACCGGAAGCCCGACATGCTTACAGTGACTTTCTGCATGGTCTATAAATCAGAGATGGGATAATGTTATTAAAGAAATGAAACTGACATTGCCAAATTGCCCTGATTTTACTTATATTGGATTAAAATATAAACCATTTATATGGTCTGAATGCTCAGGTAAATTTGGAAAAATTATTAAAAATCGGTGGGTCAATTGGGGACCATATGGGCTCTTTGTTAAAACTTGTTCAGAATAGAATGCTATTACTTGTGATTTGCTTAAAACAGTCAGAATGACCAAGGACCTGAAACAGGAAGACACCATCTATGATAGGCAGCGATTAATGGCTTGGGGTGACGGTGGTTTTGCAGACAATCGATTGGCCATTTTGACATCTCCTGCTTCGGTGCAGACTCATCTGTGGAAATTGGCTGCAGCTATCAAGCCAATACACATGTTTAATGGAAGTTTTGCTGGGACTTCAGTGTCAGCTGCTATCTATACATTTAGAAAATTTAGTAGCACTAATATTACTGCTTGTGTACCTTTGCCTTATGTAATTCTTATAGGAACTTTCAGTTTTTCACCTAATATTTCCTATATTGAATGTAGACTATTTTCCTGTATTAATACTTGTTAGTTTAAATGATAATGAATCTTTAATGATTTTGCAACAAAAAACTCACATTTGGATGCAAATAAATCTTGGTAGGCCTTGGGCTCATGATCCTTTAGATCCTGTAATTTTGGAATTATTCCAGAAAAAAATTTTTTTTTTATTAATTTTATTTATTTCTGTATGTGATGAAAGTACTGTCTGCCTGCAAGTCTGTGCACCGTGTCGTGCAATGCCGCGGAGTTCAGAAGAGGGTCTCGGATTCCCCCTGGACTTGGAGTTCTCCTGGAACTGGAGTTCTGTAATTGGAGCTTCAGACAGTTTCTCAGCGCCCAATTGGGTGCTGGGATCGAACCCGGGTCCTCTGTAATGAGCGGTCGGTGCTTTTAACCCACTAGGCCATCTCTTCATCCCTCAGAAAATTTTTAAAGAGTGTTAAGCGTATGATAGGAATTGTTGTTGCTATAATTTTAAGCCTTATTAAAGTTACTACAACTGCTGCTGTATCTGGTATTGCTTTACATACTACTATTCAAACTAAGCATTTTGTAGAACAATGGCATCAAGATTCTTATACTATGTGGTCCCATCAAGTTAAAATTGACTCCCGTTTACAAACTGAAATAGATGTGTTAAAACAAATGGTAGGATGGTTAGGAAAGAAAATGTTGTTGTTGCAGGAACAATTGCATCTTAGATGTGATTGGAACCCAACTACTTTCTGTATTACTAAATTACAATATAATGAAACTGTTATAGAATGGAAGGAGTTTCAAGCTTATTTACATGGTAATGAATTAATGAAGGCAAAAATTATAAAACTTAAAAGAAAAATTGAGGAGGGGCTGGAGAGATGGCCTAGCGGTTGAGAGGGCAGACACCGACTGCTCTTACAGAAGACCCGGGCTCGATCCCCAGCACCCACGTGGTGGCCGAGAACCGTCTGAAACTCCAATTCCAGAACTCCAGTTCCAGGGGAATCTGAGACCCTCTTCTGACCTCTGTGGCATTGCACGACACGGGTGCACACACCTGCATGCAGACAGTACATTATACACATACCGAAATAAATTAAAAAAAAAAAAAAAAAGAAAAAAAGAAAAATTGAGGATACTTTTGCTAAAAGTATGTTTAATGAGGATGCTGCTACTGTTGCACAAATATTTGCTGATAAACTTACAGGATTAGATCCAAAAGGAATGTTACAAAGTATAACTCATACTGCTGGAGGAATGTTTGGAGTTCTAGCCATTATAATTAGTCTATTTTGATTGTTCTATCTTTGTTGTATTAAGCCAAATCAAAAAAATCTAAATTTAATCTGGATGAAACTTCTTACATTGAAAACTAATAAGGGCAAAACTTGTGAACATATATATAGACAAGGCTTAGGGTCATGTTCTGTTATCTGGAGACAGAACATGCCCAGGAGCTACCCATCACTAGACTATACTATACTACAACTAAAATAATGGACTAATCAACCATGGACTGGACTATACTGAAACTGAAAAAACTATGGACTATAATGAGCTGAGCTGTGGAAGGGGCCAGTGTGTGCGGGTTGCTCTTACAGTTTAGCCTTTTGCTCTAAAAAAAGAAAATGCCAAAAAATAACTCATTCAACTAGATGGCCGGTAGTCAAAGATGGATAAGTCCACATTCTAGACAGGACCCTGACGCTTAGAGTCAGGACTCCGATGACGGGTAAGACAGTCCTGAGATGTAGAGACATCTAAGACAGGCATGGTCTATCTAAAGACAGGCACGGTCTATTCTGAGTGCGTGGTAGCCCCACGACTCACTCCCCTGTGCAAAACAAAAAGGGGGAACTATGGGAGTCAAAGAGTGCCTGAAGTGACAGACTGAAGAGAAATGGCGCTTGGTCCGTACCCATGGCGTTTGGTCTATAGCCAAAAGGCGCTGGCTGAAGAACACAGTGCGCATGCTTCAGTAACTTTTAAGATGATATGTTATGTTACCTTGTCAACTTCATGAACATAGTATCTTACATAAGGAATTGTATCTATAGACGCAAAACTTATCTATTGATTGGTCCATTATGTTATATAATCTGTCTGCTGATTGGCTCATTACTGGTATAAATATTCTTGGTTTCTAGGCTGTTGTTAATTATTGTGAGAAACATTAGTAGTTAGTAGCGTTAGTAATTGCATGCAATTGTTAGTAGTATTAGTAAAGATGTAAATAGTATCATTAAAAGAAACTACAAGGAACAAGTAAAATGAGTGATTAATTCCCGGTCCACCTCCGATGATTCGTGCCGCTGGACAGCACACATAGGAACCCTTGAATCATATCCATACTGCCTTCAGGCTCTCCCTAGCACAAAGGCTCCCTGTGCACTTTCAGCCAGTCCTGCAGAGCCATCAAGTTTCCACTTCGATGCCACACTGCCTGCCATCTACTCAGGAAAAGGATGGAGCAGGGATGGTTACATAGACATGGACAGGGAATCCTCAAATTGGAAATACTCATTTGCAAACTGAAATTTCAGAACACATTTTCCCATAAAAGCAATCCTTGTGGTGGAGACTGGATTCTTAGGTCACCTCCAATTAATCTTTTTAAAACCCAGACACTGGTACTCCACTGAGAATGACAAAAAAATAAACCATCATCTATGGTTGTTTGTGTGGGAAATCTGTTTAAGATCTCCCCTGCTTTAAAATGACAGGTCTGCCGGGCGTGGTGGCGCACGCCTTTAATCCTAGCACTTGGGAGGCAGAGGCAGGCGGATCTTTGTGAGTTCAAGGCCAGCCTGGTCTACAGAGTGAGTTCCAGGAGAGCTGGGGCTACAGGGAGACCCTGTCTCAAAAAGACAAAAAAAAAAAAATAAATAAATAAAATAAATAAAATAAAATAGAATAGAATAGAATAGAATAGAATAGAATAGAATAAAATAAAATAAAATAAAATGACAGGTTCTAGTAGTTCTGCTCTGTGTGCCTGTATTTGCACACATGCATATACAAATGGACATTACAGATGGGCCAGGGGACCAAGCCCTAGTAAGCAATGTTCCTCCATGGCCTACCTCCAGCTTCCTGCCCTGAGTTCCTATGGTGGGCTTCCTCAGTGATGAACTGTGACCCAGGAGATGTGAGCCAAATAAACCCTTTCCTCCCCTCCCAAAAAAAACCACAAACAAAACCAAATGGACATTATATATTGAAAGCTATTCCCTTTCAGGGCAAGATGGAGAAAAGTGGAACCACTCATTAGTAGCATTCATTCTTTTTTTTTTTAATTTTTTTTTTTATGTGTATGAGTATACTGTCTGCATGAGGGTTGGTGCACCCTTGTCGTGCAATGCTGCAGAGGTCAGAAGAGGGTGTCGGATTCCCCTGGAACTGGAGTTAAAGATGGTTCTCAGCCACCATGTGGGTGCTGGGGATCAAACCCAGGTCCTCTGCAAGAGCAGTCAGTGCTCTTAATTGCTAGGCCATCTCTCCAGCCCCAGTAGCATTCATTCTTATTTATGCATTTCTAAAATAATAATTGTGGCTTAGTGGTAGAGTACTTGCCTAACATGTGGAAGGTACAAGAGTTAATTCCCAGGAAAGCAAATATAAAAATTTTTAAATAAACTATTATTTAAGAGACTAACCTACTTCTTTCCTTTTTTTGAGTGAGACAGGCTCTCATGTAGCCTTAAATTTATTATGTAGCCAAGACTGGCCTTGACTGATCTTCCTATTCTACCTCCCAAATGTTCAGATTATGGGTGTGCACCACAGTACCTCGATATCTAACCTATTTCTGTGTTAAATGTTTTAGTACTAATACTATATACAAAATACACAAATTACTTACATATGTAATAGGTAAATTTTTTTATAGTTTTTTTAATTTTTTTTTTATTAATTTTATTTATTTCTGTATGTGTATGAATGTACTGTCTGCATGCAAGTCTGTGCACCCATCTCATGCAACGCCGCGGAGTTCAGAAGTGGGTCTCGGATTCCCCCGGAACTGGAGTTCTCCTGGAATTGGAGCCTCAGACGGTTCTCAGCCACCATGTGAGTGCTGGGGATCGAACCCGGGTCCTCTGTAAGAGCGGTCGGCGCTCCCAACCGCCAGGCCATCCCTCCAGCCCCGGTAAATTTTTTTTTTTACACAGGGTCTCCCTATAGCTCCAGCTGGCCTGGAACTCACTCTGTAGACCAAGCTGGCCTTGAACTCACAGAGATCTGTCTGCCTCTGCCTCCCGATTGCTAGGATAAAAGGCATGCACCACCACACTCGGCTTAAAGATGGTTCTTAGCTGCCATGTGGGTGCTGGGAATCAAACCTGGGTCCTCGGCAAGAGCAGTCGGTGCTCTTAACTGCTGAGCCATCTCTCCAGCCCCTGGAACAGGTAAATTCTAAAAACCAATTCAACCTTCTTATTTTAAGGATTAAAAATGCTAGGGTAAAGATTTTGTGGCAGACTTACTAAGCTCGAATAACTTGTTTAATTTCACAGATCCTGTTAGGTCAGGAAAAGATGCATCCTTTGTACTTATAGAACCTCTGGGTGCTAATTCTTGGTACCACTGATGCTAACTAGGCAAGGCAATCTACGTAAGAGGTAGGTCTGCTGCTAGTGTTCCTGCTCATCCTTCAACAGTAGTCACTCCTCACACATGAAGAGCTACCTTCATCTTGCTTAGATGCCCAAACTAGACTGTCAGCTGTGCATATATACCAATACAGTGGCCAAGTAATTATTTTTGTTTCTATGTAAGAACATCAAAACTGAAGAGAAAAATATGCAGGGCCATTTACTCACTGTATCATTCTCCATTCATATCATACTTCACTTATGGCAAAATTGGTTGGAGCTGGATATGGTGGTGCATGCCTTTAATCCCAGCACTTAAGAGGCTGAGGAGGAACATAGCATATCTGAAGTCAGCCCACTATACTCAAGTTCTAGACCAACCATTGCAAACAGTGAGACCTTTTCTTTTTTTCCTCCCCTTCCCCACTCCAAATTTTTTGAGATGAGGAGATCCTCAAAACAAAACAAAACAAAATGGTAGTTAGTAGTCAAATCTGATAACAAGCATAACAGTATTTTTAGTACAAAATTCATAACTGGGAAGAAATGTTTGCCTCTAAGTCATGCAGGTAGAAATTTTAAAGAATCACATTGTTTAAATTTTCTTATTTTCATTCATAAACTTCAAAAAAGAAGAAACAGAACTGGGAATGTGGCAGACTCACTAGGGTGCCTGTCTAGCATGCCAGCATCCTTGGCAAACATAAACACAGAGGCGTGGTGGTGCAGGCCTCTGACCCAGCACTGGGGAGGTAGAAGCAGGAGATCTGGAGTCCAAAATCATCTTACTCCATACACAGGGAGTTAGTTCTAGGCCAGCCTGGGCTCCATGAAACTTGTCTCAAAACAAAGCAAAACCAAAACCACACTGGTATCTAATGGTAAAAGAAAGGCCAAGAAGGAGGTCATGCTGAATGCTGTTACTCACTGGAGAGACTAAAGGTAACACAAGGAAACCCAAAGCAGTCCAGATCATCACTCACCATTTCAGAATAGGCTCTGTGACAGACTGAAGCTTGGTAAGAATCATCAATGTGCATCTTTTTCAGAAGCTGGCCAGTTTTTAAATTCCTTAGGGACCAAAAATAAATAAGCTGATCACATTATTTTTCCCAGGAAGATTGTTTTTCACACAGCATACATATTTTTGAGACAGTGCCTTACTATGTACCCCAAGCTAGCTTCAACTATGGGCTTCTCCTGCCTCAGTTTCCCAGGAAATGGTGTTACAGATGTGCACCACCACACCTTGCTCATACATCATGTCTTGATTCATCATAGTACCATTTAGAGGTGATAAAAGAGAAAGAGTTTCATCATACTTTATATACTTTTACCACAAGTATAATAAAATAAGTTAACTATCAATAATTCGAGAGCTTAGTTTTAGGTTGAATCCACTATGTCACTTGGATAAATCTCTCCAAATTTCATGAGTTTTCTAGGATCTCATTTTACCTTGAAGTCAGCTCTAAGTTATAGCGTTTACTGAGACCCCCTAAATATTTTTATATTTTGATTTATTCTTTTTATTTTATGTGTATGAGTGTACTGCGTGCATGTAAGTGCACCTGTGTTGTGCAACTATTTTTTACCTATTTTTATTTATTTATGTGAGTGTGCATACTTGTCTGTATGTGTACAACCTGTGTGCAGTACCAGCAGAGGTCAGAAGAGGGCACTAGATCTCCTGCAACTGGAGTTAGAACTGAGGTTGTGGGCTACCTGATGTGGGTACTGAAAACTGAACCTGCACAACAGCAGCAGTGCAGAGCCATCTCTCCAGCTTGTGACCCTTCATTATGCCTCTAAGTCCCTGGAGAGAATGACCAGATAACCAAACTTGGTTGAGAGAAACACTACACCTAAAAAAACAAAATTGTAGTTATACCTCTATTTTATGTATACATATTCAAACTAGGCCAAAATAAGGGCAAGAGCAAGATCAGTAGGGTAAAAAAAAAAAAAAGGCTGGGTGTGGTGGCGCATGCCTTTAATCCCAGAGGTGCAGAGGCAGGCAGATGTGAGTTCAAGCAAGGCCAGCCTGGTCTGCAGAGCGAGCTCCAGCCCAGCTAGAACTAAAGGGAGACCCTGTAAAAAAAAAAAAAAAAAAAAAAAAAAAAAAGGAAAAAGGAAAGAGTGAATGCAAGGAGGAAGAAAGCATGTTTGCTGGACGTAGCATCTCAGCTGTACTGAGGCTGTCATTGTACTGAGGGAAACGTTTCTCTTGGCTTCTCATTAGCCACAAGAGTCCTTTTGGTGAGATTTATAACCCTTATGAATCAAGGGTTGCAAACTTATGGCCCAGTGTTCCCACTACTGAAATCTCACAACTTTTAGGACATACTGTGCACCCCCCTGGCTCTAAACCTTTCTTTCAGGTATTCCTTCCAAAGCCTGTCCCATTACTGAGTAACTCACAAGCACCCATGCCTTAAGGCCAAGATTATGTCCCAGCTCCTCCAAGCTGTGGGATCTAAATATTTAGACTTCTCTCCCTAGCTACACTCCTTCACAGCCATCCCTCTCCTCTCACTACTTGTATGTCTGCCCATATGTCTCATTTTATATACTACAATAGGATATAATGTGTTCATTCAACAAATGCAGGATTTCCTTTGGCAAGGAACTGCATATAAAAACACGAAAGAGGAGATCTCCCGAGACCAGCTGAGGCAAGTGCAGGTAGGTAGGCAGCAGCTGGGTGCTTCAGCAAGGCTGATTGTTCATTGATTTAATATACTTAATCCATTAATCTAGTTGTCTTTGGCTTAATTGGCTTTTGTGGCTGTGGGGGTGGAGTTATCCTCCCAGCTGGTATAAAAGGTAGTGTGGTGTGAGTCTTGAGATCAGAGATCTCCCGAGACCTGCTGAGGCAAGTGCAGGTGCCGGGACACGGGCTAAAGAGCCTGCCTACAGTCCCCCCCAAACTGGGATTACAAAGGCATCTGAAGGAGGTAAGCAAAGCAAGCCTTCAACACAGTGAAGAGGCATTTAAGACTCACATTGGAATACAGCCAAGGAGAAGCTCATATGCCAGGAACACAAAGAAGAGACAACATAGGAAAGGGGCAGGATAATCCCGCATCAAGCTCTACCAAGCTATGGAAGATTCCTACAGTGGGATCCCCCTGGGGATGGCCCAGGACACAGATATCAGAAACACAATTGGGAACATATTTAAAGAACTACAAGATTATAAAGAGCAAATCAAAGAACTAAGAAAAGAGAATGAAGAACTCAAGAAGGACCTAGAGAGAGAGAATGACAAACTCTGGAAGGAACTGGAAACACTGAAAAGATCCCATGCTGAAAAAGATAAGGAAACCAACCAGCAAAGCAAAGAGCTA
>VZQC01014038.1:248587-276901 GCA_009823505.1 Rhizomys pruinosus | reverse complement strand
ACACACACACACACACACACACACACACACACACATATACATTTAGCTGCAGAGTACATAAATATATACTCCAAACATTAACAGTTCTGAGGGGAGATTTCTAGAAGTAGGAAGTTGTTGCAAAAACTACAAGCCATAAAATCTGGCTCTAAGTACAAGTCTTCTCTTGCACTAAGAGAAAAAAGACTGAGCGGAAGTAGAAATGGAGTTTATGTGTAATTTGGACAACACTGCGGAGAGAGAAATTTTTTTTTTAAATGTATATATATTTTTAAAATTTTATTTATTTTCGTATGTGTATGAATGTACTGTCTGCATGTAGGTTTGTGTACCCATGTCGTGCTATGCCCTGGAGGTCAGAAGAGGGTGTCGGATTCCCCTGGAACTGGAGTTCTCCTAGAATTGGAGTTACAGACGGTTCTTAGCCACCATGTGGGTGCTGGGGATCGAACCCTGGTCCTCTGCAAGAGCAGTCGGTGCTCTTAACCGCTAGGCCATCTCTCCAACCCGAAAGAGAAATTCTTAATACCCAACTAAGAATTTTCAAATGATTCATTTTTATTTTTAATTGTGTATGGGTTTCTGTATGTGAGTATTTGCATGTGAGTGTAGGTCCCAGAGAGGAGGGTTTTAGATCCCCAAGAGCTGGATTTACACGTGGCTGTGAGCCCCCCTCTGTGAACTGAGGCTGGGTTTTCTGGAAAAGCAACCCACCTTCTCCTTTGCTGACCTATCTTTCCAGTCCCCTATGACTTTTTCTTTTTTTGGTTACTCTTTCAAAACTTTTATGTAGATGTGTGTGCCTGCATGAGTATTATGTGCACTATGTGTGCAGGAGCCCACGGATGCCAAAAGAGGGTGTCAGGTTTTCTGAAATCAGAGGTACAGATGGTTGTGAGCCACCATGAACTGAACCCCAGTTCTCACACAAGATAAGCACTCTTAACCACTGAGACACTTCTCTAGCTTCCTTGGTTTTTGTTCTTTAATTTTTATTTAGAGTGTATGGCTACATATAAATACATGTACCACATACATACAATGCCTGCAGAGGCTATAAGAGGGTGTCAGATACCCTAAAACTGGAGTTCCAGGCAGTTTGCCACCATTTGGATACTGGAGATTGAACTGTGTGCTCTCCAAGAGCAGCCAGTGCTGACATCTGAGCCAATTCTCCAGACCCTGGTTTGAATTTTTTTGAGTCAGGGCTGCTTCAAATTCCCTAAATAGCTTAAGAATGACCTTGAAATCCTGATCCTCTGGGCTGGAGAGATGGCTCAGCAGTTAAGAGCACCAAGTACTCTTGCAGAGGACCGGGGTTTGATTCCCAGCACCCACATGGTGGCTAAGTTCCAGTTTCAGCAGAATCTGACACCCTCTTCTGACCTCTGTAGCACTGCACGACATGGCTACACCTACCTACATGCAGATAGTACACTCATACAAATTAAAAAAAAAAAACAACAAAATCCTGATCCTCCTGCTTCAGCTTCCCAAGTGCTGGGATTACAGTGTATTGCCATGCCTGGCTCTGAATTCACATCCTTTTTTTTTTTTTTTTTTTTTTTTTTTTTTTTTNAAAAAAAAAAAAAAAAAGGAAAGGTGGAGCTTTGTGAGTTCAAAGCCAGTCTGGTCTACATAGCAAATTCCAGACCATTCAGGACTACATAGTAAGACCCTGTCCCCAAAAAAATAAATAAAAAAAATTGCATACCTGATTTCTCTGATTTCCAAATTTCCCAAAGCTACACATATAAGATCATATACATCAGGTATTGGAACTATTTGTAATACTGGAACCTAAAGAAAGCAAAATTGTATTTGGTTATTTACTTCGTAATTAATGTAATTTTATGAAAAGTGTATCTCATTTTTTATGGCACTTAGACTGGGCCTAGTGCCTTGTACATGCTTGGCAAGCACTCTACAACTGGGCTATATCCTCCACACCAATCCCCCTTTTTAAATTTATTTTATTTATTATCTATCTATCTATCTATCTATCTATTTTTTTTTTCCCGGTCTTTTTGAGACAGCATCTTCCTGTAGCTCTGGCTGTCCTGGAGCTCTGTAGACCAGGCTGGCCTTGAACTTACAGAGATCCGCCTGCCTCTCCCTCCCAAGTGCTAGGATTAAAGGCATGTGCCACCATGCCCAGCACCCCTCCCTTCTTTTTATTCCAAGGTAGAGTCTATGTAAGTTACACAGCCTGGCCTTGAACTTGGGATCCTCCTGCTCTAGCCTCCTGAGTAGCTGGAATTATAGGCCTGAGCCTCCAGGTCCAGCTCATCATATTTTCTTGGATTCTCACTGTATCAGGGTGGTTAATATGTGACAAAGTTCAGAAAAACCCTCTTCACACACTGTAATTCTCAGTAAACAGTATGAGCTGAGCGTGGAGGTAAGCAGGGGATGAGGGATAAAGTTTATGGCAGATCATGAGCTTAGTATGAACAAGGCCCTGGGCTTAATCCTCATGGGAAGAAGGAAGGCAATTTTATTTTTCACTGAACAAATGTTTATTGCTCGAAGCTGTGGGTATAAGAAGAGTAAGGATAAGGTATAAAATATGAAGCACACACAGAAAAGCCAGACATTGCTTGGAAGGCAGAGGCAGGAAGTTAAGGAATTTAAGGCAAGCTTTGGCTATCCAGGGAGCTCAAAGCCACCCTGGGCTACATGAGATCCTGTCTCAACACTTCCCCCTTTGCTAAAGGAAAGAATATGTAGAAAACAAGGGAAAATGTGTATATGGTTAAATAAGAAAAGATGGACTTAAAAATGTTTTCATAAGATTTCCTTTTATTGTATGTAGATGAGTGCTTTGCTTGCATGTATGTAAGTACACGATGTATATGGAGTGGCCACAGAGACCAGAGGAGGGAGTCAGATCCCCTGGAACTAGAGTTATAGGTGGTGATAAGCTACCACGTAGGTTCTGGGAATTGAGCTTGGGTCCTCTGGATGAAGAGGAAGTGGTCTTGATCACTCTAGCTCTGGACTTCAACATTTTAAAAAAAAATTTTTTTATTAATTTTATTTATTTCTGTATGTGTATGAATGTACTGTCTGCATGCAAGTCTGTGCACCTGTGTCGTGCAATGCTGCGGAGGTCAGAAGAGGGTGTCGGATTCCCCTGGAACCGGAGTTCTCCTGGAATTGGAGTTTCAGACGGCTCTCGGCCACCATGTGGGTGCTGGGGATCGAACCTGGGTCCTCTGCGAGAGCGTCGGAGCTCCTAACCGCTAGGCCATCTCTCCAGCCCCTGGACTTCAACATTTTAAGCAAAGGGATCAAGAAGGCGGCTTAGCACTATGGCTCCAACTGATGAGCTCAGTTTGATCTCTGGAGCACATAGTGGAAGGAGAGAAACAATTTCTGAAATGTCTTCTAACCTCTACCCATGTGCTGTGGCACACATATGCTTCCACTTACACATACATTATACACACACAACTAAAAATTATTTTAAGAAAACAGGACTGCAAGAACCTAAGAGGTGTATGAAGATGGACAAAGATACGAAGACAGAAAACAAGAATGTTTTGGTGAAGGGAAAGAAATGTAAGGCTCAGCAAGTTTAGAAGTCAGAGGAACCATGCAATCCCAAGCTTTGCCAACAGGTCTGCCATAAAAACCCATCAATAGAGAAGCATGACAAAACAAACCAAGCACAATGCTAATGGGCTTATGGAGTTCACTATAAAATGCTAAGCTTGATGTTTTTGTCTGGTTTTTGTTTTTGTTTTTGTCTTTTCGAGACAGGGTTTCCCTGTAGTCCCAGCTGTCCTGGAACTCACTCTGTAGACCAGAACTCACAAAGATCCGCCTGCCTCGGCCTCCGGAGCACTAGGATTAAAGTCATGCACCACCACGCCTGGTTTTTGTCTGTTTTTTAAACAAAATTTTATTTATTATTATTACCTTTTCTTTTGGTCTTTTTGAGACAGGGTCTCCCTATATCCCCAGCCGACCTGGAACTCACTATGTAGACCAGGCTGGCCTTGAACTCACAGAGATCTGCCCGCCTCTGCCTCCCAAGTGGTAGGATTAGAGGTGTGCACCACCACGCCTGGTTTTTGTCTGTTTTTTAAACAAAATTTTATTTATTATTATTACCTTTTCTTTTGGTCTTTTTGAGACAGGGTCTCCCTATATCCCCAGCCGACCTGGAACTCACTATGTAGACCAGGGTGGCCCTGAACTCACAGAGATCCACCTGCCTCTGCCTACTAAGTGCTGGGATTAAAGGTGTACACCACTATACCCAGCCCTTATTTATTATTTTTATTTGATGTGTATGAGTGTGTTACGTTCATGTAAGTGAACCCATGTCATGCAATGCTCCTAGATAAGAAGAGGGCAGTGGATCCCCTGAAGTTACGAACAGTTGTTAGCTGCCATGTGGGTGCTGGGAATCAAACTCAGGTTCTCTCTAAGAGCAGCCAGTGCTCTTATCCCCTGAGCTATCTCTCTAGCCTTTTCATTTGTTTTTTTCTTTTTCAGAGACAGGTTCTCCCTATAGCCCCAGCTGGCCTAGAGCTCACTTCATGGACCAGGCTAGCCTTGATCTCACAGAGATCCACCTGTCTTTGACTCCCAAATGCTGGGATTAAAGGCATGTGCCACCATACCTGACCTAACAAACTTTAAGCTTGAAATGTTTCAGAATAAATGTTAGAAAATGAACCTGCTGGGGCTAGAGAGATGGCTCAGCGGTTAAGAGCACCAACGGCTCTTGCAGAGGACCTGGGTTCAATTCCCAGCACTCACATGGCAGCTAAGAACCGTCTTTAACTCCAGTTCCAGGGGAATCGGACACCCTCTCTGACCTCTGTGGCACTGCATGCAGACAGTACATTCAACACATAAAAAATAAATAAAAAATAAATAAAGAAAATAAAGAAAATGAACCTGCTATACACAGTCATAGATCTCAATTTTGCTAAACTGTCCATCTGTATCATACAAATAACTGCACATGTCTTTCAGCTCTAAGATTTGGACTCACCTCTGTGAAGTGCCAGGTATAAGCTTTTTCCCACTGTAAAGTATCCAGAGATCTCCAAAGAGAAACTACATCTTCACAAGCAGTTATGATACACGGCTCCTTAGCACCAGCTCTTTCCCACCACATGGCACTCACATCCACAGAACAGGAACTTGAAGGATTCTAATGCAGAATTGGTAATAACAGTTATGTTAAAGGATCAGTTGTGGTCTGTTTAAGAAAAGACTGAGCATGGGCTGGAGAGATGGCCTAGCGGTTAAGAGCGCCGACCGCTCTTACAGAGGACCCGGGTTCGATCCCCAGCACCCACATGGCGGCTGAGAACCGTCTGAAGCTCCAATTCCAGGAGAACTCCAGTTCCAGAGGAATCCGAAACCCTCTTCTGACCTCAGCGGAATTGCACGACAAGGGTGCACAGACTTGCATGCAGACAGTACATTCATACACATACAGAAATAAATAAAAAAAATTAATAAAAAAAAAATTTAAAAAAAAGAAAAGACTGAGCATGAAAAGTGATGAATTAAAAAATTAGATGAGGGGCTGGAGAGATGGCTCAGTGGTTAAGAGCATTAGCTGTTCTTGCAGAAGATCTGGGTTCGAATCCCAGCACCCACATGGCAGCTGACAACTATCCATAACTCCAGTTCCATGGGATCTGAAGCCTCTTTTGTCCTCCTTGAGCACTGCGCAACATGGATGCACTTACACACATGCAAGTGCAATATTCATACACATAAAAATAAGTTAATTTTTAAAAAAATGAGACAAAATACCACTAAGTAAAATTAAAGTTTCATGCAGATTGTAAGAAAGAGCTTTAGAGACCTCATGTAATTAAAAAAATTACCCGTATAGATCTACATCATGACAGATGTAAAAAATGTCTAACTCTAGAATAGAATAAAAGATTAAAGTATATAACTGTAGGATGGGACACATTCTGATCTAACAACACAGAGAGACAGCCCACAAGACGACTTTATCTATTTGGTAACTAAACATCCTGGGGAATCTCCTGCAGGTTAAAGAGAGAACAAGGGGCTGGAGAGATGGCCTAGCGGTTAGGAGCGCCGACTGCTCTTGCAGAGGACCCGGGTTCGATCCCCAGCACCCACATGGCGGCCGAGAACTGTCTGTAACTCCAATTCCAGGAGAACTCCAGTTCCAGGGGAATCGGACACCCTCTTCTGACCTCCACGGCATTGTGCGACACGGGTGCACAAACCTACATGCAGACAGTACATTAATACGCAGACAAAAAATAAATAAAAAATTAAAAAAAAAGACTTTAAATAGAGAACAATACTGAAACCATATATAATAAACCATTTTTGATTCACAACAGAGCACCGTGCATCAAAGCCAAAGCATGGTCAAAGCAGCATTTCTCATAAATCTCAGAATCATATAGGTATTATCCCCCAAAAGATTAAAATAGATAGCAGTTCCACAAAATAATAAACACAGAAAACTCAAAACAATGAAAACACAGTTAGAATGATGAATGCCCCAGTGACCATGGTGCATGCCTATAATCCCAGCACCAGGAAGAAAGAGGCAAGAGGACGTTGAGTTTGAAGCCAGCCTGAGCTACATACTGAGACACTATCTCAAAAACAAAACAAAATCAGAACCAAGTACTAGTTGCTTTTAAAGACAAAGAGAATGAACAGGATTGATGCAAGAAAAAAATACTTTTAGAATGGCTGGGGATATAACTTATTTGGTGGAGTACTTGCCTAATGGGCATAAAGCCTTTGGGTCAATTCCTAGCATCCCCAAAAATGGGCATGATGGCCTTCAGAAGGTAGGAGGACCAGAATTTCAAGATCATATTCTGCTAAATAGGGAGTTCAAGACCAGCCCACTCTTACAAGCAAAAAGAAATAGAGGAATAGAGAACTTAACTGCATTTACAGTGACAGAAAAGTCCATTTTACAGTCATATTCTTGAAGGAATGTATCATTCCTTCAAGAATCCAACCTATTGGCCGGGCGTGATGGCGCACGCCTTTAATCCTAGCACTTGGGAGGCAGAGGCAGGCGAATCTTTGTGAGTTCAAGGCCAACCTGGTCTACAGAGTGAATTCCAGGACAGCTGGGGCTACAGGGAGACCCTGTCTCAAAAAGACAAAAAAATAAAAAATAAAAATAAAAAAAAGAGAATGCAACCTATTAAAATTGACTTGAGAACAGTTTTGAAACAGAGCACAGGTGTTACTATGGGTTTTCTTTTTTTGGTCTTTTGAGACAGGGTCTCCCTGGGACTGAAGGTATATAGCACCACGCCGGACCAACTATGTGCTTTCTATAAAAATAGAATCTTGGGGGGCTGGAGAGATGGCCTAGCGGTTAAGAGCACCGACCGCTCTTACAGAGGACCCGGGTTCGATCCCCAGCACCCACATGGCGGCCGAGAGCTATCTGAAACTCCAATTCCAGGAGAACTCCAGCTCCAGGGGAATCCGAGACCCTCTTCTGACCTCCGCGGCATTGCACGACACAGGTGCACAGACCTGCATGCAGACAGTACATTGATACACATACAGAAATAAATAAAAAATTTAAAAAAAAAAGAAAAAAAAATAGAATCTTGGGCTCGGAGGCTACTTTACCAGGAACTGGCAAAAGCACTTTCTGTGTGATTGAAGCTCTTTTGTCTATACCACCGTTTCTAAATGGGAAAGACTTTGCACCCAGACTTCGATTTCTAAGAACACATAGGAATGTCTGGAAACATTTGTTTAGCCATTTACTAGGACAAACCCTAGTTTCACTGTATAGTTTCACTGTACAGCCTTGGGTGACTTTGAACCCACCATGAAGCCAAGACTGCCCTTAAATTTGTATTGTGTCTTCCAGGGCTGGTATTACAGATATGTGCCACCATCCACAATTCATTTTTCTTATGAACATCATATATGATTCTCAAATATTATATCATTTGGTAGGAGAGGCATGAGTGACTTCTGTCTCACTCTGTCAAAATTCATGACTTAAATGAATTACTTGCTTATTTAAATGAACCTAAGTAATTCATTAAAAGAAAGATGTTTTTGTTTTTGTTTCTTTGGTCTTAAAAGTATTACTTGTAGTCCTGAGGATGGCTATAATGATAATGTGGCCTGGAACTCACTATGTAGACCACCATGATGGCCTTGAACTCACAAAGATCCACCTCCACCATTCCAGGCTAAGATGGAGTACTTGACAACAAGCCAGAGTATAAATTTCAGGAAGAAGACTCAATAACTACAAACATTGTGAAAAATAATTCAAATGGGTTCTTCTGCATTATCAATACATTTGATAATATTAAACAAACAAAAAAGTTCAGACAGAATTCTTTTCAACTTTTCTGTCTTTTTGAGACAGGGTCTCCTTGATGGCCTGGAACTCACTATGTAGACTAGGCTGGCCTGGAACTCACAGAGATCCACCTGCCTCTGCCTCCCAAATGCTGGGATTAAAGGCCTGTGCCACCTTCCCTGGCTCTTTTCAACTTTTTTACCAGCTCATTAAATCTTTCTGCATGTAAAATGCAAGACCAATAGTAATGCATATTCTTCTGACCTTTAACTTTGAAACCAGTTGTAGGTTGCCTAGGTTCAAGCTGTCACAAAAAGCAAGATCTGCTATTTCAGTCTGCGGAAACAAAAATTACACCATTAGTCCACATTTTACCTATGAGATTTGCCTTCCTCACTCAGCCATCAGCAAAGCTATCCCAGATGTTATCACCTCTGGCAACAGCAGCAAAGGCAAATGCAACTATTTCATTGATGACCAATAGAAAAGACCTTCCCTGTATTTTCAAAATACAATTTTTAATTAACCTTAATTTCCCCAGAATGAGTATGCTTACAATGAAGTCATTTCAAACAAACATGGTGAAACACACTTAAATACTAAGAGGCCAATGGTGAGAAAGTCATGCTGTCCATAGTCACAAAGACATTTCATCCTTTCAGAGAAAATTTCACAAAGGAAACAATTGTACCTGTTCAATGGAATGTTTATGCAACTCCAGGCATGAATTTCCACAGAGCTGATTTTCTCTGAAAGTGAATGACTCAAAGGGTAGAAGTGCTGCTTGGGGCCCAGAGTCACAGTCACAGGCAGGTTGTCCTTGCCTACCTGACACATGTAGGCTGCTATCCAGTTTTGGTGAGCTGGCTGAATTGTTGAATTGTTTACTGTCATTAGCAAGACTGACTGTGTCTCCCAAGTAAGGTGGCTGGGGTGTAGAGCAAGTCTGACCAACAACTTCAGTAGAAACTCTTTCACAGTATTGGGGGAAGCCAAAAGCTGGAGTAGTACCTAAGATGGGGAAAACAGGTGAACACAGGTACGAAGCAGGTCTGTCACTGTCATCAGGTTCAGCAGTATCTGAAGGAGTGAAGAGCACTCTGGACGAGGAAAGGCCCTTGCTCACAGGCTGGCTTTTCAGGCCTGGCACTGGAGGGTGTGCTTTTCCTAACAGAACACCAAGATTCTCTTCCAAGTCCTCCATCTCTGCTTCTATTTGTTTAGGAACTGGTTCCTTCAGAACACGATCATGTCCCTCTTTAGGAAGCCTCTCTCCTTGCGTTTTTGATTTAGGAACCTCAATCAGTTTTTCTGAACAGGACTTCAGTTTTTCAAGCTTAAAAGGCCTAAAGCCTTCATCAGGTAACTCAAAGTCTGTGAGATTGAGAAAAGATAAATTGCTTAAAATTAGCATTTTGTTCTTATGGAGCAATGAAAGCTAATTTAGTAGTATTACTACTGTTATGCACATTTTCACATGTATGTGCACATGTATGTGTTCACATTTATGTGGAGTTCAGAAGCCAATGTCAGGTGACTTCCACAATGACTATTTTTTTTTTTATCCTTTTTTTCTTTCTTTTGAGACAGGGTCTCTGTCAGCTCAGCTGGTCTGGAACTCACTATGTAGATCCACCTGCCTCTGCTTCCCAAGTGAATGGACTAAAGGCATATGCTACCACACTTGGGTGCTATTTTTTTTTTTTTTTTGGTCTTTTCAAGACAGGGTCTCCCTGTTGGCCCAGCTGTCCTGGAACTCACTCTGTAGACCAGGCTGGCCTTGAACTCACAGAGATCCATCTACCTCTGCCTCCCGAGTGCTAAGATTAAAGGCATGTGCCACCACACCCAGCGATACCTTATTAATTAATTAATTAATTAATTAATTTTTTGGTCTTTTCAAGACAGGGTCTCCCTGTTGGCCCAGCTGTCCTGGAACTCACTCTGTAGACCAGGCTGGCCTTGAACTCACAAAGATCCTCCTGCCTCTGCCTCCCAAGTGCTAGGATTAAAGGCATGTGCCACCAAGCCTGGCACTACCTTATTTTTTGATAGGGTCTCTTACTAAGCCTGGAGCTTGCTGATTCAGCTTCAATGACTAGCCAGCAAACTAGTTAGCTATAAAAATGAAACACTAACATATTGTACATCACAGACATAATGCTAAGTGCTAACAGCCAGATCCAGAACATAAACCTCACACATCATGTAATCCCATTTATAACGAGTATCCAGAATACTATCGACCCTAGAGAGATACCATGCAAACAGGTAGTTCTTTCTCTGTGCTTGGGGACTGAGGAAAGAAAAAGTAGGTGCTTATGGGTATGGGTTTACTCCTTTATGGCATGATGAAAATGTTTTTGAGCTAGAGATAGTAGCTGTGTTACACAGTAAGTCCAGTAAATGCCACTGGATTGTTCACTTAACTAAAAACAATTTTATGTTATGTAAATTTCACCTCCAGAAAAAAGTCTTAATTCTCTAAATACTGATATTGTTTGTTATTGATTTTGTAATCTAAATTTAAAGTTATGTCCCTTCTCTGACCCCTTACAAAGAAAGCAGCATTAGGCCAGGCATGGTGGAGCACGCCTTTGGTCCTAACACTAGGAAGGCAAATGCAGGCAGACATCTGTGAGTCTGAGGACAGCCAGGTCTACATATTGAGTTCCAGGCTAGTCAGGGCTACAGAGTGAGACTCCCCCCACTAAAAAAAAAAAAAAATCAAATTCACATCATGAATATCATGAATACATTTGATAATTGAAACAGTCAAGATTTTTTTTTTTAATGTACCTGTAGGTTACTAAAACCACAGCAGACTATTTCAAAGTATAAAAAAAGAATCTGTCTATCTGGGGAAGGTAGTACACACCTATATCCCAGTATTCTGGAGGCTAAGACAGAAGGATATTGAGTTCAAGGCCAGCCCGGACTAGAAAGGACTAGATAGGGAGAATGTTATCTTTAAAAATGGGGGCGATGCTGGGTATGGTGGCGCACGCCTTTAAAACTAGCACTTGGGAGGCCGAGGCAGGTGCATCTTTGTGAATTCAAGGCCAGCCTGGTCTACAGAGCGAGTTCCAGGACAAGCATATGAAGACCCTGTCTCAAAAAAGACAAACAAAAAAAAAAAAAAAAAAAAAAAAAAAAAATGGGGGGGGAGGCGCACCTGGAGAAATGGCCCTCTTCTGACCTCTGTGAGTACTGCTGACACATGTGCACTTACATACAGGCAGGCAATATACTCATACACATAACAAATAATAAATATACTTTTGAATTTGTATTTATTATTATATTTAATGTGTATGAGTATATTGCTGGCCTGTATGTAAGTGTACCCCTGTTGTGCAATGCCCTGGATTCCCCGGAACTGGAGTTATGGTTGTTAGCCACCATGTGGGTGCTGGGATTCGAACAGGGTCTGCTGCAAGAACAGCCAGTGGGCTTAACCACTAAGCCATCTCTCCAGCCCCAAAACAATATTTTCTAAAAAAGAAGTCTCTGATTATGAGTGCATATTTTTTATCTTTTTTTGAGACAGGAATTCACTGTGTAGACTCGGCTGGCCTAGAGCTCAGAGATCCACCTGTGTCTGTCTCCTGACTGCTGGGATTAGAGACATGTAGTACTATACCCGGCCTTTGTTTCTTTTTTCTTTTAATCTTTGAATTGTTGACTTAGAAGATAATGAAAAAAGTTGGAACTCACTAGTAGACCAAGCTGACCTCAATCTCACACAGATGTGGTTATCTCTCCCACAATTAAAAGTGTGAGCCACCATTACCTGGGTATGCTTATTTTTAATTTAATGAATTACAGCTCATAGACAAAAGTTTACCGCCTACAAGAATTTGCTGCCTATTTTTGAACAAAACGTTTTATAGAAACACAGTAAATTACATATTATCTATGGATGCCGAGCACCACAGCTAAGCATGCACTTACTCATCCCATATTTAAAGCCACAAAGATCCAGTTTCCCTTCTCAGTTTAGCAGGTATGATCAACTTCTGAGAAAGTGAACACAAAGTTTAAATATTCTTGCCTGCTATTCTCTGAAGATCACAGAGATTCTGTTATCTAAGAAAGTCCTCAGGCCTTTCTTTTTTTTTTTATTATTTATTTTTGCATGTGTATGAATGTATTGTCTGCATGCAGGTCTGTGCACCCGTGTCGTGCAATGCTGCGGAGGTCAGAAGAGGGTCTCGGATTCCCCTGGAACTGGAGTTCTCCTGGAATTGGAGTTACAGACGGTTCTTAGCCGCCATGTGGGTGCTGGGGATCGAACCCGGGTCCTCTGCAAGAGCGTCGGTGCTCTTAACCGCTAGGCTATCTCTCCAGCCCATCCTCAGGCCTTTCTATTAATGGCTACTTCTAAGAATTTTTCTGTAGAGTCTTGTCTAACATGTACTGTTCTTCACTAAATTAAAGATTGTACCAGGGACAGACTGTGTTGTACCTGCAGAGAGATTAATTTGGATAAGCACCCAACTAACTCCTTTGCTGTGAACCTTTCAAACACATTAGTGAACTCTAATGCCATTACTAACAGGTTTCAACCTTAGCTCTGCCAGTTAAATTAAAGTCAATTTACTCTCCGACTGCCTTACTTTCCTCACTTGAAAGTGAAGACAAAAAACAGGTTCTACTTGTGTAGGGCTGGGAAGACTCAGTGAGGTAGTACTGTGCAGCATTAGAAGGCCAGAACAACAACAACAAAAGGCCAGAACACAATGAATGATTAGCCACCGCCATGACCATCATCAAACACAAGCTGATTTACCTTCAACTTCCTTGCCATGAATAACCGTTCTTCCATTCACAGTGAATTTGTCCTTGGATCTGTTAACACCCAGTATTCTGCAAGGTGGGAAAAGCAGTTCATAATGGTCCTGTCTGGAGGAACGGACTGATTTTGATTTTCTTTTTCCTCTGTGTCTTCTACCAGACGGCTGTATAGAGGCCTTCCTAGAACAGTTACTAACTTCAGTGGGCTCTGTGGGAGAGCGGACTTCAGCTGATGACAGAAGTTCCTGAGAAGGACTTCCCGAACTTGACTGCCCTGTGCATGTGTCCAACATGCTACTTTCACTTTGGTCAGTCTCTTCACTGGAAAAGTTTAAACTTCTAGTTGCTTCCTTATTTTTATGCTTGACCCTTTTCTTCTTGATACCCAAATGATTTTGAATTACAGCTTCCAGAGCTATTTTCTTCTGGCAATCTGACATATGACGAGTTGTTCTAACATAGTATTCTGCAGGAAACAGAAGGCCTTCAAGCATTGTGCAAGAATGTGTTTGCTTTTCTGCAGGAGGAGAAACTGCTGCTGGGCTAATGCTCTTAGATCCACACAGAAGCTCACCTGCCCCCCAACTTTCATTTCTACCATCAAAAATGTTACTAGGAGAATTTAAAGATTTTTCGATGTGATTTTGTTCTAAGTTTGGGATTATATTTGTTAGCAAGTTACTCTCAGTGAGTTCATTTACAGAGCATGAATTGCCTGCCTCTGGATTAGGACTTCCTGGCAGCTGACCACTGGCATGATGAGCTGTATATACTACTGGGTTATCTGTACAGATAGTCATTTTTCTGTCTTGTGCCTCCAGGTTTATGGATGACGCTGGGCTAATGTTTTTACGTCTCTGAGAAAGAAGTTTCCAGAGGTTAGGGGGTGTATGTTCAAGGTGCTGACTGTTACTGGTAGTACCCAAAGGAACTGTAGTCTCCCTGGAGACACTATTTCCTCTTAAGTGTGTTTTAACACCCCTTTCTGATTTTGCAGATGGTATAATTAATGCACCGCCATCAGTTTCTGTACCTTGGGTTAGAGGGGCTGGAGTTTGAGAATTAAGACTTAAAACATGAGTTATTTCAGTTACTGCGGACCTAGGACTTCTGCTACTGATGGCCTCCTGTTTCTTTAGGTGTTTGCCAGAGTGTATGAAAGTAGTATCAAAAAAATATTCTTTCTCCTGTGAAAAAAGTACTTTCTTTGGCTGCTTTATTCCCTGTGGCAGCTCACTCTGTCCTTTCTCACCATCAGGGCCACTGATGCTATGCAAAAACCATTCTTGGATGTCACCTGTTTTCTGTGTATATGACACTTCTCCCTGGCCATCTTTAGGGCTAAAGGACTCGGGTTTAACATCAAGTGTCTCAGATGGCTTTTCTCCAGTTTCGTCATCAAGATGGCTGATTTGTAACTTATCACAAGGAGAGCCTTCATTTATAGGTTCTGAGGGGACAAAGAAAAAAATCAATACACACACACACACACACACATATATGTAGCTCTTGATCTCTAGAACACGCAAAAAAGTATATAAATAGCATTTTCCTTTTAAATGAAAGAACAATTTCTAAAATTCTGTGGTTTTTTTGTTTTTGAGACAGGGTCTCCCTTTTAGTTGCAGCTATCCTGGAGCTTGCTATGTAGACCAGGCTAGCCTTGAACTCACAGAGATCCACCTGCCTCTGCCTCCTGAGTGCTGGGATTAAAAGTGCGCACCACCACACCACCACACCCAGCTAAAATCTGTTTTTTTTTTTTTTTGGTCTTTTCGAGACAGGGTCTCCTTGTAGCCCCAGCTGTCCTGGAACTCACTCTGTAGACCAGGCTGGCCTTGAACTCACAAAGATCCGTCTGCCTCTGCCTCCCGAGTGCTGGGATTAAAAGTGCGCACCACCACACCACCACACCCAGCTAAAATCTGTTTTTTTTTTTTTTTTTTTTGTCTTTTCTAGACAGGGTCTCCCTGTAGTCCTAGCTGTCCTGGAACTCACTCTGTAGACCAGGCTGGCCTTGAACTCACAAAGATCCGTCTGCCTCTGCCTCCCGAGTGCTAGGATTTTTTTTTTATTAATTTTATTTATTTCTGTATGTGTATGAATGTACTGTCTGCATGCAAGTCTGTGCACCCATGTCGTGCAATGCCGCGGAGGTCAGAAGAGGGTGTCAGATTCCCCTGGAACTGGAGTTCTCCTGGAATTGGAGCTTCAGACGGTTCTCGGCCGCCATGTGGGTGCTGGGGATCAAACCTGGGTCCTCTGTAAGAGCGGTCGGTGCTCTTAACCACTAGGCCATCTCTCCAGCCCCGAGTGCTAGGATTAAAGGTATGTGCTACCATGCCTGGCTAAAATCTGTTAGTTTTAAGATGATCTATGGCTGGGAGTGTGTAGGTCAGTGGTAAAGCACTTGCTGTAGAACAAGTGCTTGAGTTCCAGAACCACACAAATAATACTGAATATTAAAAAAAAAATCAATGTCTTTTCATTTGAGATGAAGGTTTAAGTTTTAAAAATTCTAATGAACTACAGAATGTTAAGGAAACATAATTATGCTAAAAAAAACTTAAACTAAGAGGTTTTTCTTCATGGAAACTGCATTTTTTATCTTAAAAAAATTCAATTTAGCCGGGAGGCAGAGGCAGGCGAATCTCTGTGAGTTCAAGGCCAGCCTGGTCTACATAGAGAATTCCAGGCCAGGTAGGGCTATAAGGAGATTCTGTCTCAAAAAGACAAAAAAAAAATTTTTTTATTTTATATGTATAAGCGTTTTGCCTAGATGTATTTAAGTGCACCAAATGTGTACAATGACTGTGGAGGCCAGAAGAGGACACTGGATCCCCTAGAACTAGAGTTTGGAGATGGCTGTTAGCTGCCATGTGCGTTCTGGAACCAAAGCTGGGTCCTCTGCAAGAGCAGCCAGTGCTCCAACCGCTGAGCTGTATCTCCAGTCCTTTTTTTATAAAAAAAAAAAAAATTTTTTTTGAGACATGGTCTTACTATGTAACTCAGGTTTGCCTCAAAGTCATTATCCTCTTGCCTCTGCCTTCTAAGTGCTGGGATCACAATAAGGACTATCATACCTGGTTGCTTAACTTCTCAATCTTACCTAATTTATTTTAGTACTGGAGACATGAACTAGGGCCTCACACATGCTAATATGTGCTTTAGCCCTAAACTATATCTCTTACCTCTTCCTTTCTTCCTATTAAGTTATTTTAATACCACTTTCTCATTTCAATTGCCCTCAACTTTATGATTATAAATAACTTAATTCTTAATACCAGGGATGATTTTTCCCTCTAGTGGTAGGGATTGAATCCAAAACCTCATGCATAAGAGAGCTCTCTATCACTGAGGTAGATCCTCAGCCTACCATATACACAGACTTTTTTTTTTTTCGTGTATATGTAGATATATCTTTAAAAAATCATCTTTCTTGGCCAGGGGTGGTGGCACATGCCTTTAATTCCAGCACTCGGGAGGCAGAGGCAGGTAAATCTCTGCGAGTTCAAGGGTGGCCTGGTCTACATAGCAAGTTCTAGGCCAGTTTGGGCCACAGGGAGAACCTGTCTCAAAAAGACCAAAAAAATACTTTTTTCACAAGCCAATTTTTACTGAAGCTTCATGCATTTCATACATTTCCCAGTCAAGTCTAGACCCACTCCCCCTTCCGTGCCCCCCACCCCACCAGAGCTCATGCATTCTGCTAAACACGTTTTTCATCTTTCTCAGTCTCTTTTAAAATTTTTGATGTAGAAGTTTACTGTTTCAGTCAGTTCTTTGACACAGTCTTTTGTTGTTGTTCCTTCCAATTTGCATCACTCCAAAATATGCATATATGTATGCCACACATATATTGGGATTATGATAAAATAAAATTTTTAAAAATTATTTTTGAAATCTATGGCTTCTTATCCATGGGCTGTGAAAAACTAATTGGGGAATGAATCTAAAGGAAATGTAAGCAAACAGGCTAGATTTACCAGAGTAAAGGCTTAGCTGTGGTGATAGCTCCTCCTGCAGCAAAGAATCTTGTTCTACTGTTTTCTTAGAATTCTTAACCTTCTCAGCTCTTTTGGCACGCTAGAAAAAAACAAAAGGAGCCTAAGAAATCAATTTCCGTTAAAGCTTTATTACTGTCAACTTTTTTTTTCTACCAGCCATGCTGGTGCACTCAGGAGGCAGGATTATGAGTTTATTCATTATTTTTACTACATATTTGTCTATTTATTGTGTGTGGCTTGGCACGTGTGCAAAGGTCAGAGGACAAGTCTCCTTCCACCATGTTGGTCCTTGGAGACTGAACTCAGTTTGTTGGGCTGGGCAGTGGGCACCTTTACCCTCTCTGCCATCTTGTTAGCCCCAGGATTGTCAATTTAAGAGTACAATGGGCTACATAGAATGGCCCTATCTCAAAACCAAACACCAAGCCAAAACAAAAACCAAACGGTTTTATATCATTTGTAAAACACCTTAATTTGATAGAATATGATTCACTTACCTGAAGACGAGCCAGTGTCTTGCTGTATTCCTTTTTCAAATATGCTAACTTTTCCTTCAACTGGAAGAGAAAGATCAATAATCTTGAGCAATGGAAAGGTGGAGTCAGAGGGAAGGGACACAGTCCCTAGCAGAGCTGAGACTGCTTGGCAGCAGTCCTTCGCCAGACTCAGAGGGAGGAGTAGCTCTCCATACAGACCAGGCTGGCCTTGGCCTTGGCCTTGAACTCACAGAGATCCCCCTGCCTCTCCTTCCCAAGTGCTGAGTCTAAAGGTTTTCACCACCACACTCACCCGGCCTGAACTTTTCTTTTCTTTTCTCTTTTGGTCTTTTCGAGACAGGTTCTCCCTGTAGCCCCAGCTGTCCTGGAACTCACTCTGTAGACCAGGCTGGCCTTGAACTCACAAAGATCCGCCTGTCTCTGCCTCCCAAGTGCTAGGATCAAAGGCGTGAACCACCAGACCCGGCTGAACTTTTCTTTCTTTCTTTTTTTTTTTTTTTAATTTTTATTTATTTCTGTATGTGTATGAATGTACTGTCTGCATGCAAGTTTGTGCACCCGTTTCGGGCAATGCCCCGGAGGTCAGAGGTGGGTGTCGGATTCCCCTGGAGCTTGGGTTCGTTCCTGGAATTGAGTTTTCAGACGGTTCTCGGGCCGCAATGTGGGTGATGTGGGGATCGAAACCCGGTCCTCTGCAAGAGCGGTCGGCAGTCTTAACCGCTAGGCCATCTCTCCAACCCCTGAACTTTTCTTAATTAGCCATTTACTTTAAAAGTTTCCAGAACTCTTTGCTGATTCTAACACTTCTACACTAATGTCACCTCTGTCCCTATCCATTTTCAATCACACAATAATAAAAATGGCTGATGCCTTCATGATATGCTTTAGTCACTGCTAGGGACCTTTGTAAATGATTTTTTTTTTTTTTTTTTTTTTGAGGCCCTGCTATAAGCAAGGCCTCAAAAAATTAATTTGAAACTCAGACTTGTTCCTCTCCACAGAAATCTTTAGTAAAAGGTGAAAGATTTATACGATCTGAAGAGAAACCAGAGTATGTAAATGACTTTACTGTGACTCAACTAGCACTCAAGAACAACCCTAACAGATGCCACTGTCATCCTCCTTTCACAGAGAGCAAATTAAACCTAAAGCAGTTCTTTCAGGATGCTGCAATTTATAATAATGGCTTCATTTAAAACTACAGAGGAAAAAAAAACTATAGAGGAACAGCCTAGAGTCTGTGTCAACCTCTGTTCTGGCCTACTTCCTACCAACATTACCACTATCAGGACAATTTCTTTCTTACTTGTAAATGATTTTTCTCACCTGTACTAGAAGGTAAGCCAGCATAGGACTGATGAATTGATATGAACTCTAGATAAGCACAAAAACCTGGAAACAATCCTTTAAGTCATACAGTTGAGTAACAGAGCTCAAAATAAATGAGGGCAGGCGCCAGAGATGGCTCAGTGGTTAAGAGAACTTGCTGTTCTTCCACAGGACTTGATTAGGATCCTAGCACTCACGTCAGGCAGCTCACCATTGCCTTAACTATAGCTCCAAAAGGTCTAACACCTTTGGTCTTAGACAATGGTGCACACCACGTTGATACATAATTAAAAATAAGGATAAGTATTTGGTAGGTGTAAGGATAAGTATTTGGTGGGTGTGGGGGCCACATGCTTTTAATCCCAGCACTTGAGAGACAGACAGAACTCTTGAGTTCAAGGCCAAACTAGTCTAACTAGTGAGTTCCAAGTTACCCAACTAGCCAGGGCTACACAGTAGAATCTGGACTCATTTTTTTTAATTTTTTTTTTTTTATTAATTTTATTTATTTCTGTATGTGTATGAATGTACTGCCTGCATGCAAGTCTGTGCACCCGTGTCGTGCAACGCCGCGGAGGTCAGAAGAGGGTCTCGGATTCCCCTGGAGCTGGAGTTCTCCTGGAATTGGAGTTTCAGACGGCTCTCGGCCGCCATGTGGGTGCTGGGGATCGAACCCGGGTCCTCTGTAAGAGCAGTCTGGTGCTCTAACCCGCATAGGTAACCCATTTCTCCAGCCCCTGGACTCATAAAAAAAAAAAAGGAACAGATCTGGCCCAAGAGGATGTCGGGAAACTGGTTCAGGAGTTAACAGCACTTGCTGTTCTTTCACAAGACCTGAGTTAGTTCCCAGCAACCAGCCTTGTCAGCCCACAGCTACCTATAACTCCAACTCCAAGGGAATCCAATGCCCTCTTCTGGCTTCTTTCTAAAGACCTCGCATACACATTTACATACCGCATTGGACAAAACTCAGTATCATTCCGCAATACAATATAATACAGAAGAGAATAGAAGAGTCAAAACGATGGAAAAAATCACGTCAGAGAAAAAGGATTGCACCATCGAACACTTTAGCCGCCTATCCATTAACAAGAAAGGAGCATCTCAGTCGCTAAAAGGAGAATCTCTGTAGTACTGAGAAAAGACAGTGGTTTAGAACTGCAAGATAGATTCAGTACATAAGAGTACATGAGTGTGGTGTCACCATCAGGAAATTGCCTTTTAAAAATGTCTCAAAAGAAAAAAAAATAAAAAAAACCCCAAATGAAAGACTAGTGTAATATAATATATGATAAAACCTAGATCGCAAGAAATTGACGGCAGTATTTCTAGGAGTGTGCACTGTAAACTACAACGGAATTTTTTTAAAATCATATCACACAAAATACAATTTCTTAATATTTAAGTATGAAACTCTCCTGTCTACCTATCGCCATCTATTCGATTGGAGAATAAAAAATACGTTGCAGAATATTAACAGATCACATTTTGGACGCCACGGTCCTCTCCAAAATACTACAATTTTTCGGGAGGTCAAGACCCTTCCAACGTACAATACACAGGAAAACTACGTGGAAGTACAAGGCTTTAAAAGACTTGAGACCAGGTTCTGGAGATTGCCCTCAAAGCGGTTTTAAGGTACTACTGCTGGCTCTTAGCAGAGGCCTGGGAGTTAGCAGTTTACAAAAGAGAACTAGCCACAATAGGACATGCAGCGGCACACACTTTCTGTTAATTCCAGTTCCCAGGGGAATTCAACAGCCCTTCTTCGACTCACTGCTGCATAGAAACAAGATATTATTTTTTTAAAAGAAAGATTTGAGGAAAAGTCAAGAACGCATTGGGAGCGAGGAGGCCTAAAGGGGATTTATCCTACCAAGCTTTGAACGTCTTGCAATTACTGCATGGCTACCGGAAGTTCCGGATAGTAATTTGCTAAACCTAAGTCCACCACCTGAGCACACGAGTGTCGCCCCTTTCGTTACCTGTAGTAGGTCCTCAGAGACAGCTGGACCCTCGTCTCCTGGGCTGAGGAACCGGAAGCCAAGCCTGCAGTCCTGAAAGCGGGGGTCTGAGTCCTGGGTCCTCACTTCCAAAGCGACCCTGGGCACATTTGTCCTTCTACTCCAGCTGAAGGGGAACATTCCCGGCAGGAGATGTTCTCATCAGGATGGACGGCCGAACGTCAGGCGCAGCTGGCGCCATAGCATGGGGAGTGCAGTACACCGGGGCCTGCCAGGCCTTGCTCGGGGAACAGCTCGGGAAGGAACCCGGATCCGGGCTAACCTCAGTGGCAACCAGCTGGCACCGCGGAAACCCGCGCTGCACTCGCGTGGCCAATGAAACAAAAACCGAATTCCATTCTGCGCACAAGGCAGCCCACAGCCACGGGAAGATGGCGAGCGCGCACGGGTTGTGGAGAGTCGAGTCTGTCGATGAGAGCCACGGGCGGGAGCAGACGGAGAGGGGAAAGTGGAAAGCGTAGCCGGAAGTAGCCATCTGTCAGTCTGAGAATCTCTGTGAGGATCCTGAGGTACCGAGAGGAGGAGGCAGCCATGGAGTTGGGCGAGCTGCTGTACAACAAGTCGGAGTACATCGAGACGGTGCGCGCGTGCAGACCCCGCCTCGGTCGACTGGTCCAAGGGCTCTGCAGGGCTCTAGAGGCCTGGACGGCGGCCCTTTGGTCCCTAATGCAACACCATACCCTCCGCCCCACCCTTTTTTCTTTTCCTGTTCCTGGGAATGAAGTGTATGAGTAGGGTATGTTGCTGAATTATATCACGTGCATCCCCAGATTAGGAGACTGTTGGCATGCTGTGCTTTGTGTACAAATATTTGGTATGTATATGTTGTGTGATATATACCGGCCGATTTTCTGTAGAGAATAAAGTATCTGTCGGAAATAGATATTCACCTAATATTAGTTACACTTCAGGCTTGGGGAACTTCTTTTAAAACTTTTTTATTATTTTTATATTTTTTTTTTTGGATTGTTTTTTGAGACAGGCCGCCCTTATACACCAGCCCAAGCTGATCCTGACTCCATATCTGTAGACCAGAGCATGGCCATTGCTCACAAGAGATTACCGCCTGCTCTGCCTCCAAAGTGCGCTAAGAGAATTAAAAAAGGACGAACAATAAAACCACGAAAAATACAATAAACCTGCTTTATCTTATAAAGAAGCGGGCTCTCCTAGTGCTCCAGCTGAAGGACTTGTAGTTAGAATCCAGACTGGCCGTGAATCTCACAGAGGATTCATATATTCTGCCTCATGTCTCTCACCAGTAGCGTAAGGTTAACATGGCGATCAAGATCACCAATCGTCTACACATGGAGCAACAAGCTATTCTCTTATTTTATCAGCGAATTTCTTATCATCTTTTAATTATATCTTATACTTATTGGTCATGTTTTGAGACAGGGTCTCTCTGATGCCTCAGCTGGCCTGGAGCTCTCTTTGTGGTCGTCCAGCGCTTGAGCCTTATGTACTCACAGAAAGATGAAGCCACTTGGACTCAAAACAAAGTTTGATAAAAAGTAATATTTTAAAAAATAAATAAGTATTTTATAGTCTATTAACATGTGCTAGAGAAGTTTTTCAGTTCTAGAAATAGTCAAACAACATTAATACATTAATAAAACAATGCTGGAACAAAAATAATACCAAACACATTAAAATACTATAAAATTTTTTATGCTCATAATCTCACATAATAATGGTAGAGCCAATGTCCTGATAAGGACTCCTTTAGGGCTGTAGAACCCAAAGTATGAAACGTGTTTGAATGCACATTTGTCTGCGGTCATCGAAAAAGCACACTTAGACCAAAACACAAAATCTAAATATAAATTCCATTGTACTTTGCTATTATTTTTCTTAGATTATTTATTTACTTATTTTTTGGATCTTAGTTTTGAGACAACAAGGGTCTCCGAAACATGGTAGTCTAGACATTTCCTGGAACTCACCTCTGTGAACAGGCCTGGCCTTGAACTCCAGAAGATCATGCCTGTCACTACTGCACGTCCAAGTGCTAGGATTAAAGTAGCGTGTGCCACCACGCCTGGGCTATCTTAAGATATACTTCTGTTTTATGTGTTGGTACTGTGGATCAAAAAACCAGGCATGTGCTGTAGTCAACGCATAATACTTATTGACCCTGAGGTGGCCCCCTCCATTTTTCTCATGCTTTGTTATCCTACCCTTTCTCCATCCCTCCTAATCTATTTTTCTTCTTTTTTTATTTTTTTTTCTTTTTCTTTAGAATGGGAGTTCCATGTTATAGTGGCCTAGGTAAATACGCTCGCAACTCACCCCAGCTCAAAGCTGGGGATTGGAGGTTGTGCAATTATCATGGCTCCAGATCTTCATCTATGCTAGATTCTGTCCATATTCAAGTTATTTTCTCATTCAAATTCTGAGATTTCGTTGATGAACAATATATAGCTAGTAAAATCTCATCCGTTGTTCAGCCTAGTTTCTGTTTCCATTTCAGCATCTTTGGACAAAGTTAAGTGCGTAACAGTGACACACTGCTGTGTGTGGAAGACCAGAAAGTTGTTCCTCATGGCATTGGTAAGAGGTAGCAAAGTCAGCTTCAGGGATATATACCTTTACTTCACTATCCTCAAAGCTAATTAACACATTTAGCAGGATGAGAGAATTCTTTTGCCATGTCTATTGTAGCAATTCCAATTCTCCTTATAGATTTTTATTTTCATTTTTTCTTACTTGCTAAATTAAATATTTTATAATATCCCAAATCACTTGTTCTAAGTGGGAAAACTTGGAAAGTTGGAAAGGCAGGAAATTAGAAAGGGACCCTTGAGATCGGGGGAAGAAAGGGTTTACGAGGGGGTGAGGAAGGGCAGCTGAAGACCAACGACATCGGATTAAGGGGAAAGGTAAGTGTGGATGGGGTACGGAGAGCAAGGGAGATTAGAGGAAGAAGGAGGAGGGAACTGATGTGAACTGAATGTGTACACTTTTCTTGTCATCGTTTTCTCAATACTGTATATAGCATTTCATTGTGTTAGATATATGTATTTATAGTTTATTTAATCTATATAATTATTTAGATTAGTTATTTATTATCTTACTGACAGAGTTTTCTTGTAGCTCCAGTTGGCCTGGGACTTGATATGTAGACACAATGCCTCAATCTCACAAGAGATAAACACGTCACCATCTGCCTACCCTGAGTGGTGGGATAAAGGTGCACACCATAATGATAATACATTTTTTTTTTTTCTTTTTGGTCTTTTAGAGACTAGGGTCTACTTTAGTCCCAGACTGCACCTGGAGCTAGCTCTCTGTAGACCAGGCTGAGACCATTGAAACTCGAACAGACAACCACGCTATCTGCTCCAAGTGTGGCAAATTAAAAGGCATGTGATATTCAAGCGCTAAGCATAATACTTTTTTTTTTCAATCACTGATTTTTTTAATTGTTTTAATTTATTTATTTATGTTCTAATCGAATGTTACTATCTGCATGTAGTTCTGTGCACACGTGTTGTGCGATCCGGAGGTTAGAAGAGGGCGTCAGAATTCCCAGGAACTGGAGTTAAAAACAGCACCTGCCATGTGGGTGCTGGGGATTGAAACTCTGGTCCACTACTGCAGAGCAGTTGGCAACTCTAAACCATAGGCCATCTCAGCCACATATCTTTTTAAAATATATTTTTTATTGTATATTTACGTTTCATACATAAAGCATCATTCATTTCTCAATCCAATTTAAGACTTTCATCTCACCCTGGCATAGAGCACCCACCAGCCGGAAGTACATAGCATTTGCATAATGTCTTGCCGATCTTTTTCTGAGTCTATTCCAAGGAGGTTTTTCTTTTCAAAGCTGTAGATGTACGTGTTTTTTGGAGAACTTAATGTTTTATCAGTCCAGTTTGTTTTGTTCTTGTTTTGTCCCTTATATTTATGTGTTGTTGGTTACCTGGAAGCTCCAACTTGTATTGCTTCAACATATGCTATATATATATAAAATTACGATAGTCTGAAGACAGGTTATTTCCAAATTATAATTTCAGGTTCAGTTGTTCCCATTAGATTTTATATTACTACTAGAAATAGTGCTACCTACATCTCACTCACCATATAAAAAAAATATCCAAAATCTGAACAAATCAATGGTAGGAATTGAATTCTTGAACTGTTAAGGGATCACATATGAAGAGACACAGTTGATTGTATATCAGTGAGAGTATACATATAACGTTGATTCGTTTGCCTTACAGCTACGGTATTGGTGCTAGCATAACCCAGATGAGGATACATGTTCCATATTATGTTTTTCTAGGATCGATGCTGTTATTTCACTTAACAATACCAATATCTTCTAGGTTCCATAGCCATTTAACCTGCAAAAGTTTCATAGATTCGTCTTTTTTTTTTTTTTGTTTATATTTATTTTTTATTATTAGCAAATTTTTATTGAATCCTGTGCATTTCTTCCCCCCCCTATTAGACTCGTGTACATCCCCGCTTCCACCCCACCAGAGTCATGTATTCTGCCAAACAATGCTTTTCATCTATTTCTCAGTCTTTCTAATATTGGCTCCATGTGGAAGTGTTGACTGTTTTGAGCAGAAGTCAATGTTTTCAGTCAGTCTTTGATGCAGTCCTTTCTGTTTTCAAGTTTGTTTAACATAATCATGTATGCCAACTGCTTTGGACAAAGGTTCAGGGGGCCCTACACAAGAAGGCTCTGTGCATTTCACACAAAAATTACATTACAAATCAATCTAGACGACAATACCGGCCATACGGCAATATCCACGTACAGTGTTGCCTTGCCCCTCATCACTAACAAAAGACTCGCACGAAACTCATGCATTCTGCCAAACATGTTTTTTTTTTTCTCTTTTTCTGTCTCTCTCAAATTTCTCGATGCACAAGTTCTGTTTTTGAGCTAGAAAGTTCACTGTAATCAGTCGTTCTTTGACGCAAGTCCTTTGGTGTTGTTGTTTATTACTTCTAAATATGATCCATACTACCAAAATCATGCCACATAATCTGCCACATATTCATAGGATTTATAGGCTCTTTCAGCTAGATTTCTTTTTTTCTTTATTAGACTGAAAGATGTCATGTTTGAAGTCCACCTCTTTGGCAAACAGAACCAACCATCAGTCTATGCCTGTGTTCCGATACTGGGGTTTCTTCCTTGGTTCACCAAATTGAGGTCAGTAAGCCACTACGTCTGCTCTTTCGATTTTGTACTGAGTCTCTATGACCGCCGGGTAGTCAAACAAATGGCGTTCATAATCTGAGCATTGCAAACCCCAGTAGATGGAAGCTCAGGTCCAACAAAAATTAGTATGTTCAGCGAGTACCACACTGTCTTGGGACTGGAGGTTTGGGAGGATTCTTGGAGGAATGAGTTTCAAGTATATTGGAAAAATACTTACGTTGAAAAGCGTGTTTCCATGTCTTGAAGATGGCTATAATAAGCATGGCAGCCAAAGAGTAGCTGCACTTGCCAGTAAGTTAGGCAAAACAACTGTGCTTCTTTTTTTTATACATGAAGATCTCAAGTTTTTACCTGAAGTACAATTTATCAGGCTTTACTATTTAATTTATTTATCTGGCTTAACTTTCCTCTGGATGCTTTAAANGGTCGTTGGTGGGGTCCTTTGGCCCCAATACACAGAAAGTAAAGGTGGGTTGAGCTCTTAGTGCAAGTCCACCCGTGTCTATATTGTAAGTTCCTGGCAGTCTTGGTCAAGATGCTGGTTTTGTCTAAAAAAAAAAAAAAAAAAAAAAAAAAGAAAGAAAGAAAGAAAAAGAAAAAAAATCTTGAAAAATGTGGGCACTTCTAAACTACAGAACACTACACTGAATTTATAAACATATACAACAATACCTTCATATTATATGTCCTGTCTACCCTTCCCATCTATTCTGATGTGGAGAATAAAAAAAGTTGCAGAATCATTCAGATCACATTTTGGACACGGTCCTCTCCAAAATACTACTTTTCGGAGGTCAAGACCCTTCCCAACGTACAAACACAGGAAAAGTACTGGAAGTACAAGACTGTTAAAAGACTTGAGACCGGTCTGGAGATAGCTCAGCGGTTAAGGGTACTACTGGCTGCTCTTGCAGAGGACCTGGGTTCGGTTCCCACCAGCCACATGACAAACCACAACTTTCTGTAATTCCAGTTCCAGGGGATCCAACGCCCTCTTCTGACTTCCATGGGCATAGAAAAAAAATTATTTTTAAGAAAGATTTGAGGAAAGTCAAGACGCATCTGGGAGCGAGAGGCTAAAGGGGATTTATCTACCAAGCTTTACGTCTTGCAATTATGCATGGCTACCGGAAGTTCCGGATAGCTAATTTGCTACCTAAGTCCCACCACCTGAGCAGCACGAGTGTCGCCCCCCTTTCAGTTCCTGTGTAGGTCTCAGGACACTGACCCTCGCTCCCTGGGCTGAGGAAACCGAGCCAAGCCTGCAGTCCTGAAAAGCGGGGGTCTGAGTCCTGGGTCCTCCTTCCCGCACCCTGGGCACCTTTTCCTTCTCCTCCCAGCTGAGGGGCTTCCCGGCAGGGTGTTCCATCAGGATGGAGGCCGAACGTCAGGCGCAGTGGCGCCAGCCTGGGGAGTGCAGTCACCGGGGCCTGCCAGGCCTTGCTGGGAACAGCTCGGGAAGGAACCCGGTCCCGGGCTACCCTCAGTGTGCAACCAGCTGGCACACGCGGAACCCGCGCTGCACTCGCGCTGGCCAATGAACACAACCGTTCATTCTGCGCACGCGCAGCCCGGGATGGCGAGCGCGGCCGGGTTGTGGAGAGTCGAGTTGTCGATGAGAGCCACTGGGCGGGGCGCGGAGAGCGGAAGTGGAAGCGTAGCCGGAAGTAGCCTCTGTCAGTCTGCGAATCTCTGTGGGATCCTGAGGTACCGAGAGGAGGAGGCAGCCATGGAGTTGGGCGAGCTGCTGTACAACAAGTCGGAGTACATCGAGACGGTGCGCGCGTGCAGACCCCGCCTCGGTCGACTGGTCCAAGGGCTCTGCAGGGCTCTAGAGGCCTGGACGGCGGCCCTTTGGTCCCTAATGCACCTACCCCTGCTGCACCCACCCTTTTCCCTTTTGCCTGTTCCTTGGGGATGATGTAATGACTAGGTGTATCGTCTGATTTAGTCCGTGCATGCCCAGATTAGGAGATGTGTGTGTGTGTGTACATATATTTGTATGTATATGTTTGTGTGTATATACCGCCGATTTTCCTGTAGAGATAAAGTATTGTCGGGAATAGATCCTATTCATCCTAATATTAGTTACACCTTCAGGCTTCGGGGCCTTCTTTTAAAACTTTTTTTTTTTTTTTTTTTTTTTTTT
>VZQC01014038.1:222693-241606 GCA_009823505.1 Rhizomys pruinosus | reverse complement strand
CTGGGGCAGGAGCTGAGGCACCTGCTGTGGAGGAATGCTGCTCACCGTCCTGCTCCTTTGGCCTGTTGCTCAGTCTGCTTTCTTATACAACCCAGGACCACCTGCCCAGAGGGTGGCATCACCCACAGTGGGCTGTTCCCTCCCACGTCACTCAACAGTCAAGAAAATGCCCCATAGACATAGCCACAGGCCAGTCCAATAAAGGAAATTCCTCAGTTGAGGGTCCTTCCCTGTCAAGTTGACAAGTGAAGTTGTCCAGCACAAGGATATTAAGGGCAAGCAGGTCCGTACGGGCAAGGGCAGAGCAGCAGCTTAGTTATTTGGCAGTCCTTTATTAGTCAACAGACATTTACAGAGTGCTTACTCTATCCCAGCCTTTGTGTAAATATCAAAAAAGGTCCTGCCCATGGTCAGCTTACTTCTGGGTTAGCAGACAGATGAAAAGCATGATCATAATTCAATTATCAGCTAGGCCTTGGCGGGACAGGCCTGTAATCTCAGCACTCAGGAAGTTCGGGCAGAAAAATTGCAAGTTTGAGGGCAGTCAGGGCTACACAGTAAGACATTGTCTCAAAAATCAAACAAATAATAATTCAAATATCACGAAGGCCTTAGAGGCTCATAGATTCTGACAAAGCCACATACACATTTATCACCCTGAGTGCCTGTTCCTGCTCTGCAATGTCCCCTTCGAATATTTATGGGATGTAACTGTCAGATCAGGGCCACTGTTGTCACCCCTTCTTTGATGCCTCTGCCTACTGCCCTTACCAAAGGTAGTTGCTGGAGGAATGCTAAATGCAGTGTATGTACTGATCCAGGCAGACAAGGAAGGCCCTGAAGTTGATCTAATCCAGTGTTCTCCAGCTGAGGCACTGTAGCAGGCCTGAGAACAGGAAATCCCTCCACAAAAGAACTACTGTGTTAGTCTCTGTGACCTGCAGCGGGCATGTCTGGTCTCTCTAGCATAAACTGTATTGGGGATCCTGAGTTTGCAGGGTTTCTAAAACATCCAAATGAAGATGGTAGAGACACAAGTGGTTCTCTGGATTGGGAATTCACAAGGTTGAGCTAGAGATCTAAATTCCAAAGCTGTGAATTCTAGGAGGGACTGCTGCTGTGGGACCAAGCGCTCTGCTGGAGTCAAAGCGTGGAAATGTCCTACCTGGCAATTTCCCAAACACCCCACTTCCCTAAGTCCTGGTGGGAGGTTTGCCGGTGGCTTCTTCCCGCACATTCCCACAGGTCTCTGTTTACCTTCATTAATGCCCCTACGGAGCTGAGGACTGAGCTCGGGGCCTTGAACGTGTTAGGCAAGCCTTCTGACCTACATACCCCAGCCTTCTCTCATAACACTTTCCATATCACCTGGTACTTGGTTTACTATTTTTTTTTTTTATTAATTGTATTTATTTCTGTATGTGTATGAATGTACTGTCTGCATGCAAGTTTGTGCACCCATGTCGGGCAATGCCGCGGAGGTCAGAAGAGGGTCTCAGATTCCCCTGGAACTGGAGTTCTCCTGGAATTGGAGTTTCAGACGGTTCTCAGCTGCCATGTGGGTGCTGGGGATCGAACCTGGGTCCTCTGTAAGAGCGGTCGGCGCTCTTAACGGCTAGGCCATCTCTCCAGCCCCAGAAACTCAAGTTTTTAATTGGGATTGCATTAAATCTATATATTAATTTAGGTAGAATGGACATTTTTACTCTATTTTTCCAATCCATGAGCATGGGAGGTCTTTCCATTTTCTGATGTCTTCTTCAGTCTCCTTCAGGGGTTTAAATTTTTTGTTGTAGACATCTTTATTGTCTTTGGTTAGGTTTGTTCCTAGGTATTTTTATTGTTTTTAAGGCTATTGTGAGTTGGAAGTTCTCCTTGTATTCCTTCTTAAATTGCTTGTTATTAATGTAAAGAAAGGCTACTGATTTTTCTAGGTTAATTTTGTATTGTGCCACTTTACTGAAACTCTTAATCATTTCTAGGAGTTTTCTGGTAGAGTTTCTAGCATCCCTTTGGTAAACTATATATTATCTGCAAACAGGGATAGCTTGACTTCCTCTTTTCCAATTAGTACTCCTTTAATTTCCTTTTCTTGCCTTATTGCCCTAGCCAGTGTTTCAAGCACTATACATTTTTTAAATTTTTTTATTTATTTTTTCATATGTGTATGAATGTACTGTCTGCATGTAGGTTTGTGCACCCATGTTGTGCAATGCCTCAGAGGTCAGAAGAGGGTCTCAGATTTCCCTGGAACTGGAGTTCTCCTGGAATTGGAGTTACAGATGGTTCTTAGCCGCCATGTGGGTGCTGGGGATGGAACCCGGGTCCTCTGCAAGAGCAGTCGGTGCTCTTAACCACTAGGCTATCTCTCCAGCCCCCTCCAGCACTATATTGAAGAGGAGTAGCAATGGGGCAGTCTTGCCGAGTTCCTGCATTCAAGGGGAATGCTTCTGTCTTTTCTCCATTTAGGATGATATTGGCTGTGAGTTTTTTGTATGTGGTTTTGATTACGTTGAGGAATGATCCCTCCAGTCTAATTCCCTCTAGGACTTTAAGCTGAAGGGATGCTGGATTTTGTCAAAGGCTTTTTCTGCATCAATTGAGATGATCGTGTGATTTTTCTCTTTCAGTCCATTTATGTGTTTTATGATATTTACTGATTTTCATATGTTGAACCATCCCTCCATCTCTGGTTTGAATCCAATCTGGTCATGATGGGTAATCTTTTTCATGTGGGTCTGTATGCAGTTTGGGAGTATTTTGTTGAGAATTTTTGCATCTGTGTTTATTAATGAGATGGGTCTGTAGTTCTGTTTTTTGGTTGTATCTTTGCCTGGTTTTGGTATTAGAGTGATGCTGGCTTCATAGGAGGAATTTGGGGGATTTCCCTCTCCTTGTATCCTTCTGAACAGTTTGAATAATAATGGTAATTATAAGTCCTCTTTAAATGTTTTATAGAATTCTGCCATGAAACCATCTGGACCTGGGCTTTTTTTAGTTGGGAGGTTTCTTATTTTCAATTTCTTCATATATTATGGGTCTGTTTAAGCTGTCAATCTCTTGGTTAAGCTTTGGTGATTCCCAGGATTTCAGATATTCATCCATTTCTCTTAGGTTTTCAAACTTAGTAATAGGTTTTTGAAGTATTCCCGTATGATTGTCTAGATCTTTTCATTGTCAGTTGTGATAGTTCCCCTTTCATCACAAATTCTATTGATTTGGAGTTGTTCCTTCTTTCTTTTGGTTAACTGGGCTAGAGGTCTGTCTATCTTGCTTACTCTTTCAAAGAACCAACTTTTGGATTCACTGATTTTTTTTAATTTTTTAAAAATTTTATTTATTTTTTTATGTGTATGAATATACTATCTGCATGTAGGTTGGTGCACCCGTGTCATGCAATGCCACGGAAGTCAGGAGAGGGTGTCGGATTCCTCTGGAACTGGAGTTAAAGACAGCCCTCAGCCACCATGTGGGTGCTGGGAATCGAACCCGGGTCCTCTGCAAGAACAATCAGCACTCTTAACCACTAGGCCATCTGTCCAGCCCCTGAATTTTTTTTTATATTGTTTTCTTTGTTTCTATTTCCTTGATTTCTGCTCTAATTTTTGTTATTTTTTCCTGTCTGTTGCATTTAGGGTTCATTTGTTGTCGTCTCTCAAGTGTTTTTAGCTACAGAGTTAGATCGTTTATTGGTGCTCTTTCTGTTTTTTTAATGTAGGCACCCAGGGCTATAAACTTCCCTCTTAGGACTGCTTTTAAAGTATCCCATAGGTTTTGTTGTGTTGTATTGTCATTTTCGTTTAGTTTCAGGAAGGCTTTGTTTTTTGAGACAGGCTCTCCTTTAGTCCCAGCTGGTCTAAGCTCCCTAGTAGACGCAGGCTGGCCTTGGAAACTACAGAGATTCTTGCCTGCCCTGCCGTCACAGTAGACCAGGGCTTGGCTCCAACTCACAGAACAATCTACGTGCCTCTGCATCCCGTGTTGGATTAAAGGTGTGACCCACCATGCCCAGCAAGATTTATTTTTATTTAATATATATGATGCCGTTGTTTGCCCTGATGTGTGTTAAGTTGTACCATGTGCATGCAAAGTGCCTGAGGAGGCCAGAAAAGAATGTTAGATCATTTGGAACTGCAGTTAAAGTGTGTGCCTCCATGCCCGACCAAAGTTTTTAATTTTGTCCAAGAATCCATTGGGAAATCTAGGATCATGATTTACTGTTTTCTTCTTACATTCATTTTGAGAAGTTTGACATATGTCAGGCAGGAATCTATTTTTTTTCAGTCGTGGGAAATACTTTTTACTCAGCACCATTTTGTGACAAAGTCGTTTTTATTTAAAATATATATATATTTTAATTTATTTATTTCTGTATGATGTACTGAACTTGATACTGTCTGCATTAGTAAACAGCGAGCCGAGCTATCGTCATCACCCATATGATGGAATGACCACGGAGGTCAGAAAGATGTTCGGCATTTAAGCCTGAATGCTGAAGTTCTCCTGGAACGTGAGTGCTTTAGATGAGTTCTTGCAGCGCGCCATTGCCTGACTGTGTTATTACATGTGTGTGGGTACTGCGAACCCTTGTCCTCAGTTAAGAGCGGTCGGCGCTCTTATCCGCCAGGCCATCTCTGTATCACGCGCGTGCTGAAAAAAGTACTATCTCTATTGTGTGGTTGGGCTAGTTCTTACTGAAAATAGTTGATGAGTTTGCCTCTGGAGGTTGTGTTTGGCTGGTTTCATGGTTTAAGCTCGTATGTGGCCAGTACATTGGCTTGCTAAGCTTGATAGTATGTTTAATTTGTAGTTTTTTTTTTTTTGAATAAAAATTTTGCGGCATGTGATGCTTATGTCTTTATCCTAGCATTGGAGCAGATGGTAGTCGACTCTTTGTGATCAAGGCCAGTCTGGTCTATGTAGTGACCACGACATAGTGACTATGTTGTTCATGCCCCCCTTTTTTTTTTTTTTTTTTTTGGACAGGTCTCCTATAGCCCAAGCTGCCTGGAACTTCACTCTGTGACCAGGCTGCCTTGAACTCAGAACAAGGATATGCCGCCTTTGCCTCCTCGACACAGATATTATAAGATACTCACAGTCGGCTTTAAAGATTGTTCCTTACCCGCCACAGCGGCTGGGAAAATTCAACCACTTTCCTCTCCTGAAGAGCAGCAAGTGCTGCTTAACCACTGAGCCACTCTCCAGCCCCCATTAATTAAACATTCTTTTAAGACACAGATCATGTTTTTTTGTTTGGGTTTTTGTTGTGTGTTTGTTTGGTCTTTTTCAGACTGGGTCTCCCAGCTATCCTGGAACCCACTATGCAGACCAGGCTGGCTCCAACTCACAGAGATCTGACTTGCCTCTGCCATCTGCGGAGGTTGGGATTAGAGGAGTGTCCCACCATGCCCAGCAAGATTTATTTTTATTTAATATATATGAGTGTTTTGCCTGCATGTGTGTAAGTGTACCATGTGCATGCAAAGTGCCTGAGGAGGCCAGAAGATGTCAGATCCCCTGTTGTTGTTAGCCACCATGTAGAAGCTGGGACTTGAATCTTGTTCCTTTGCAAGAGCAGTCTGTCCTCTGCAAGAGCTGAGCCATCTCTCTAACACCTTGTTGGTTTTTGTTTTCTGTTTTGAGATAAGGCTCACTCTGGTTGCCCAGGCCAGCCTCAGATCAGACTTTCAATACTGCTTCAGTTTCTCAAGCTCCAGGTTCATAGTCATGTTCCACCGCACTTAGCTTTGTCCTTAGGTGGTTTTTAAAATTAAGTTAATTTTTCTGCGTTCAAAACTTCAAGCTTCCCCTGGAGAAGATTGAGAAAAGAGCTGAGAAAGAGAAATAGCATGTCTGCCAGATGCTGAGCTTGATCTGAGGGGGCATGGGGACACAGTTCGTAGATTTGATAAAATATATGTATAAATAAATAAATTTAAAAAAAATAAAATAAAATTTTAATTAACTAATTAATTAACTAATTAATTGTATGTGGCAGTATCTGGGGGGTGCAGGTTCCATGTAGAGATGAGAATCAGTTCTCTCCTTCCATGTAGGCTCCAGAGATCAAACTCAAGTCCTGAGGCTCAGTGGCTGCCTGGTGTCTTTACTTGCTGATCCACCTTACCAGCCCTGTAGTTAAGTTTTTATTTTGAACATATGAGGTCTCCAGCTTTTTTTTTTTCCCTATTCGAGCCCTTCTCTGTTTCATTTTTGAGATAAGGTCTAGATATGTATAAGACTTTCTTAGGTGCTTCATTATTGCGCCCCGAACATGTGTGAGCGTTGTGGCTCTTCTGCCTGCCCTACTCTTTTTCATTTTTTATTACATTTTAATATTTCCGTATGTGTAGAATGTACTGTTTGCATGCAAGTCTGGCACCCGTGTGTGAATGCGCGCGAGTGTCAGAAGCGGGCTCAAGATTCCCTGGAATGTGAGTCTGCTGAATTGGAGTTCAGACGCTCGTCGCCGCCATGTGCGTCTGGGATCGAGACCCAGGTCCTCGGTAAGAGCGTCGGCGCTCTTAAACGCTAAGCCCATGCTCTCCAGCCCCTCTTTTCTGCTTTTTAAGACGGGGTTCTCTATGTTATCTCGATGGAGCTCAGATGTGCAGGCAGGATACTTTTGAACTTCTGATCCTCTGAAGTGTTGGTATGATGTGTGTATGCCATTGAGCCCAGTTCTTCTGTGGCGGTAGGAATCCCACCAAGGACTTTGTGCGTGCTACTGACTGAGCTTCCCCCTCAGTCCTAAGGCTTTCTCTCTCTCTCTCTGTTATATTTATTTTGTATGTATTTGTGATATGTGAGTGTATACATGTTCACGTGTGCATGGCTGGACATGTATGTGGAGGCCCAAGGCACTTGGCCCATATTTATATAGGTTTTGGGGTCTAAGCACTTGGCAAGCACTTTACTCCCTGTATACCATTTCTCAGAACAAATTTTGTAAAACCATCTTTTATCTTAAATAATTACACTAGTCAAATGTGGTGGCGCATGCCTTTATCCTAGCACTTGGGAGCAAGAGGCAGGTGGATCTTTGTGAGTTTCAACGGCCAGCCTTGGTCTACAGAGCTGAGTTCCACTGAAGCGTCCGGCTATTAGGGTTAGACCCAGCTTCAACAACACGACCACAACAAACATCAATCACACAATAAGACAATCTATGTTCTTTTTACATCTCTATATGTCTTTCATTCTGTGGTGGGCTGTGGGGGATGTGTCATTGGACGTGGGAATGACAACTTGGAGTTCAGTTCGTGCTCACCTTGTGGGATTCCAAAGACATAGACTTCGGTGGGTAGGGTCGCAAATCCGTGATCCGACTTGCCAGGCCACTTATATGTGTCTGATCAAAGTAATGGGATTTTTTTCCTAGGTAGTCTCAACTTTTGGTTGTGTTTCCTTCCCACTACACACCATAGCCCCTCTTTTGATCAAAGATAAGTGTCTATAGTGTATTTGTAATATTTCCTAACCAAAATGATATCATAACATCAAGTATTATACCACAACTAATGTTGCTGCCATGAGTAAATACAATATTCACATACAATACACACACCACACACAACATATTATTATTATTATTATTATTATTATTTTGAGACAGATCTCTCTATAGCCCCAACTGACATGGAACTTGCTATGTAGACCAGGCTGACCTTGATATCACAGTGATTTGACTGCCTCTGCCTCCTGAGTGCTGGGATTAAAGGCATGTCCCATCATGCCTGGCTCTTCAATTATTACATAAATCCTTAAATAATATATAATATCTAACTTTACTTGGTTTTCTGTGATGTACTTTTTATGTTTTTTTTTTTCTGCTTTCTAATAAAATTTTATTTTAGCACAGAACAAGAAATGGTCTAGATTTAGCCCATGGGCCATAACTTTCCAGCCCAGGATTATAGCAGTGTACTTTGAAAGTTCTTTTTTTATTTTAATTTTTAATTGAATTTTTGCCATTTATACACAATATAATTTGATAATATTTAGATTCCCTCCTCGATCCATACCTCCCGTTTGTGGTTTTTTTTTTTTAATTTTATTTATTTATGTATGTGTATGAATGTACTGTCTGCATGCAAGTTTGTGCACCTGTGTTGTGCAGTGCCACGGAGGTCAGAAGAGGGTATCGGATTCCCCTGGAACTGGAGTTCTCCTGGAATTGGAGTTTCAGACAGTTCTCAGCCGCCATGTGGGTGCTGGGGATCGAACCCGGGTCCTCTGTAAGAGCGGTCGGCACTCTTAACTGCTAGGCCATCTCTCCAGCCCCCCCGTTTGTGTTTTTGAGACAACCTTATTCTGTAGTTCAACTGGCCTGGAAGTTACTGTAGAGGCCATACTCTAGCCTCAAACTTCTAGCAGTCCTCCTGATTAGCCTTCCCTGAGCTGGGATTGTAGGAGTACGTACCATGCCTGGCTGTTACTATAATTATTATAATAATAGGGAACACTTACATCACACTAAGTACCATAGTTCTCAGCTGCCATTTCCAAGATCCACTGTGGTGTTGTGTATGTGTCACTGCTATGTACAGTTTCACATAACTCACATTCATGTTGGTGTCTAGTTAACTTTATTTCCAGTTGGTTTACTATTATAAATAATCCATTTATATTTTGAATCTTCTCACTTTTAGAACCTTTTTAAAAAAAATTTATGAGTGTTTTGTCTGGATGTATGTAAGTGTACCACACTTATGGTTGGTGCTGCAGTGGTCAGAAGAGGGTTCTGGATCCCCTAGAACGGGAGTTAAGGATAGCTCTGAGCTGCTAGGAACAGAATCCTGGTTCTCTGTAAGATCAGTAAGGGCTCTTAAATGCTGAGTCATCTCTCCAGGCCCCTTTCCCTCTCTTTAGAACTGTTTTGTTTTCTGAGACAAAGTCTCATTCTGTAGCCCAGGTTGGCCTGGAATTCATGGTATAGCCCAGGTTGGCCTTGAACTTGCAGCCATCGTTCTGCCTCAGCCTCCCAAGATAATTCTGTCGTTTGTTTTCCTGGGCCTTTGTTATCATATGTCATGAAGCCTACAAGTGTAGAGAAGGGTCACATGAATGAAGAAGACCCAACAGTAAAGAGTGGAACGGCCTGGTGAATGAGAGAGTACATGACCAATCTCTGCAGAAGCTCGTTCTTACAAATGAGAACACAAACCTGTATTTCCAGAGCTTCTGATTTTTTGTTTCAAGAGAAACTGGAAATCTGGCCAGATGTGGCTGCATACACCTGTGGGAAGGAGCCGGTAGGACAGTTTGAACAAGCAGCCATGGGGTGGAGGGTTGCAGGTGTGTCTGAATGAATCTAAAGTGGTATGTTTGCCTGGTCCACTGTATGTATTTTAAGTACATGTTCATTCACTGAGCCGTAATGGAGTATTTTATTTTAAAATTTTTTTTATTTTATTTATTTTCGTATGTGTATAAATGTACTGTCTGCATGTAGATTTGTGCACCTGTGTCGTGCAATGCCACGGAGGTCAGAAGAAGGTCTCGGATTCCCCTGGAACTGGAGTTCTCCTGGAATTGGAGTTACAGACGGTTCTTAGCTGCTATGTGGGTGCTGGGGATCGAACCCGGATCCTCTGCAAGAGCAGTCAGTGCTCTTAACCACTAGGCTATCTCTCCAGCCCCGGTAATGGAGTATTAAGGTCAAAGCTTAGAATGTGTTATAGCCAATGCTGAAGCGTGGTCTCCTTTCATCTTACAAGTTACTGCTTTTCAGATCATTTGAAGCTATGGATCACAGCATAACTCAGTGTCCTGCTAACTGTCCTTTTCTGTTGTTATGCTTTAGCTACACTGGTAATTTTTAAAATGTGCTTTTGTCTTATAGACCATTGTGATGAATGACTGCATCATCCGAGGAGATCTGGCAAATGTGAGAGTTGGACGCCATTGTGTTGTGAAAAGTCGTAGTGTCATAAGGCCACCATTCAAGAAATTCAGCAAAGGGTATATGATTTAATTATCTGTTCCAGTCCCTGCAATGTACTGCTCCTTCTGATATTGTAGTGTCCATATATTGAGTTGTATAGTCTTCCCTGTTTTGTATAAGTCTTCCCTGAGTTGTATAAGTCTTCCCTGTTTGGGGCACTGAGTAAGAGCTCACCAAAATGAATATAACTCTGGGTGGTTGCCATAATCTGGTTCACAGTTGGTTAGTAGAAGCAGAAACTTCTAGAAAAATCAAAACAAAGGCAGGAGAAATAGCTCAGCAAATAAAAGGTTGTACTGCTAAGCCTGACAGCCTGAGTGCAGTCCTAGGACTTTCATGGTAGAGGGAGAGCATCAACTTCCAGAAGTCCTCCTCTGACCTCTGCAAACACACCCAATTTTTTCTTTTTTTTTTTTTTTTTTTTGTCTTTTCGAGACAGGGTCTCCCTGTAGCCCCAGCTGTCCTGGAACTCACTCTGTAGACCAGGCTGGCCTTGAACTCACAAAGATCCGCCTGCCTCTGCCTCCCAAGTGATAGGATTAAAGGCATGCGCCACCACGCCCGGCTCCAATTTTTTCTTTTTAAAGGATCAAGATGGGTCCTGATTTAACACGGGCATAGTTGATAGAATCTAAGCATGGAAAGGGCCTAGATAGGACTTGCAACTGGATAGCTAGGCATAGTCAAAACGCCTTCCTATTCTGCTACCTCCGTCATCAAGATTGTTCTGTTTCTTCTTTGCAGCTTTGCTTTTCTCTTCTCACTACCCTCAGGTTGGCTATATCTGTCCTCTTTGCTCACGAAGCCCACCTTGCTGCTGCAGTCCCTTGTTTATGTGCCTTATCCATTTAAGTTTCCAATGGATACCAACCAGAGATCTTATATCTTATTTCCCGGTTTGTTTGTTTTTTTTGAGACAGGGTCTCCCTGTAGCCACATCTGGCCTGGAACTCACAATGTAGACCAGGCTGGCCTTGAACTCACAGAGATCTGCCTCCCCAGTGCTGGGATTAAAGGCGGGCACCACCACACTTGCTTATTTCCAATTCTTAGGAGAGAAAATCTGATTGGCTTAGCTTGAGTAAAATACTCACATGTAGTCTAAACAGTTTGACCCTGGACAGAGTAAATTCAGGCTGTTGATCTTTCAGTGGGAGTAAGGACAGTCTAAGAAGACCTATACAGAACAGGAAACTGACCTCCATCCCTTCGATGGTCCTGCTCTCTTTTCCTCTTTCTTCCTTGGCAGTTTGTCTTCCTAGTTCTACCTTTGGCTCCACTTCATTCCTCCAGTGCAGCAGCATGGATTTAATGAGCATGTTCTCTATGCTAGCCACTGGGTTGTGAGATGGCCACTCAAAGGATGAGTGATGTAGAGTTTTAGCCTTAAAAGTCTCATAGTCTAGTGGTTGAAAGAGTTCCATGAGCAGATAGCCGCTGTGTAATGTGATACTGTGATATGATACCTGTGTATAATATGATGCCTCTGTCGTAGATGGTGTACATGAACATGATTAAAGAGGAACAGAGAAAGCAACTAACCCTAACCATGATACTTAGGAGTATATCTTGCAGGAAGAACCCCATGGTTCCTATAATGCTGTTGGATTACAAGTTTTCCATTACAAACAGAAATTGCATCAGGCATTTATTGTAAATAATTCACTTGGAAAACTTACTCATGAGCTTAGGATGTGGTACTGAGGCATAAAGACCTGTGGTACCCTCCTGTGGATTCACACAGTAACTGAAACCCTGCTAGGCTTGGTGACTCTCCCTTCTGATCATAGCATTACTGGACTGGTTATAGCCCAGGGAAAGCACCAAGAACAGCAGGGTGAAATGGAAAGATATTTAAGGAGGAATAGTCCATGTGACAAGTATAGAAATTAAATAATAAAATGTGTAACAGTGAAGATAGATTACCCCCCCACACACACACACATCATAATGAGAATCAGATAATGCTGGGCATTTGGAAGTTTTGTTTTGTTTTTTGAGACAGGATTTTGCCATATAGCCTGGAACTCACTATGTAGACTAGGTTGACCTCCAACTCACAGTGATTTGTCTGCCTCTGGCTCCTGAGTGCTAGGACTGAGGGCATGTGCCATCATGCCCAGCTAGAAATCTGGTATTTTTAATTTAAAATTAACTATCAGTTCTGCTGGATTCCATAGCTTAAACTGTGGGATCTAACCCAACTGAATTTGGAGAGTTGTAAAAAAAATTTGGCAGTAACAAAAGGTTTCTGAACACAAAACAACCAAAAATGAATTCAGAATCAACTGTGTGATGAATCTATGTGTTTCTGGTAGCAACCAGTTGCCCATGGTGCATCATGTGACTTCCATGTGGACCTTGTTCTGAACATATAACATGAGTACTTTACACTACTCCTGCTGCTGTGACATACAATACCAACCAATGATACGTACCTAGGAGGGGAGATACCATGATCACAAAGGTAGTTTTCCCAGGGTGAGACTCATCTGTTGTACTCTGGTTGTGCTGACCCCTGTGATTTCCCAGATGTGGGAAATTCGATTGCGTAATTTGTGGTAGTTCACACTCTCCCCTATAAAAAACAAACAACAACAACAGAAAAACAAAACAAAAAAACAACCAATGCTATTTGAAACACCTCTACTCAGATTTTAAAGTACTGTATGCTATCATTTCTAGTGCTTTTACTGTATATACAAAGTTTTCAGCTCTTAGAGAAGCATAATTGTTTAATTAAAGAAAATAAATTTGTAATATTTTCCTATAGTCATTCCTTAGCATGTAATTAACAAATTAGCACATCTTTGTTAGCACATTTTTTTTTCACCATGTTAGAATGTCAGATCTTAAAAATTATTGTTTGTGCCTGGCGTGATGGCGCACGCCTTTAATCCTAGCACTTGGGAGGCAGAGGCAGGTGGATCTTTGTGAGTTCAAGGCCAGCCTGGTCTACAGAGTGAGTTCCAGGACAGCTGGGGCTACAGGGAGACCCTGTCTCGAAAAGACCCATTAAAAAATAAAATAAAATAAAATAAATAAATAAATTAACACAATTTTAGTAAATCTTGGTCATAGACAATACTGTTTCTGACAAAATACTACTTATAGAACAGGGTGGGGAAGAATTACTGAGCAAGGGCTGGGGAGATAGCTTGGCAATTTAGAGCATTGGCTGGTTTTGTAGAGGACCCAGTTTTAGATCCCAGTACCCACATGGCAGCTCCAGTTCCAGGGCATTGCACAACATGGGTATACTTACATATATGCAGGCAGTACATGCATACACATAAAATAAAAATAATAAAATATTTAAAAAAAAACAAAAAAAAGAATTACTGAGCAAATAGCTACTTTATATTAGGTCTAGTCCACAGATTTAAAATACAGCCTAATAAGTGCTATCATAGAAGCACTGTCAGTGACATTTGAGGAATTTCGAAGAATGAGAACAGTGTCAGAAGTCTAGAGAAAGCCTGCCGGCTCCTGCTCATCCTCCAGGTCTTTACCACTTTCAGTCAAGCTTTCCCCAAAGGCCTGTCTAGGTTAAGTGTCCTTGTTATCCATTTCAATAACTTGGTATTGTATTTGTAGCATTATCATGGTTGTAACTAATGAGGTATACAGACATTTACTTAAATCTCGTTTCTCGGGGCTGGAGAGATAGCCTAGCAGTTAAGAGCACCGACTGCTCTTGCAGAGGACCCGGGTTCGATCCCCAGCACCCACATGGTGGCTGAGAACCGTCTGTAACTCCCATGGCAGCTGAGAACCATCTGTAACTCCAATTCCAGGAGAACTCCAGTTCCAGGGGAATCCGAGACCCTCTTCTGACCTCCACGGCATTGCACGACACGGGTGCACAAACCTACATGCAGACAGTACACTCATACACATACAAAAATAAATTAAAAAAAAAATCTTGTTTCTCTTTGATTATACACTCTTCATAGAAAGGACAGGACTGATAGTTTTTTGTTGTTGTTGTTGTTGTTGTTTTGTCTTTTCGAGACAGAGTCTCCTTGGAGCTCTGGCTGTTCTGAAACTCACTTTGTAGACCAGGCTGGCCTTGAACTCAAAGAGATCCGCCTGCCTCTTCCTCCCAAGTGCTAAGATTAAAGGCATGCACCACCACGCCCGGCAATACTTTTTGCTTACCATTATAGCTCCAGGTACTAGCCTAAAATCTGGTTCACAGTAGAAACTCAGTAAGTATGGTAGATGCATAAAGTTTAAGACTCTTGAGTGCAAAGCTGGGTATGGTGGTTCATGCCTTTAATCCCAGCACTTGGGGGGCAGAGGCAGGTGGATCTCTGTTAGGTGGAGGCCAGCCTGGTCTATATAGTGAGTTCAGGCTGTCTGGGGCTACAGGGAGAACCTGTCTAAAAAAATGAACAAACAAACAAAAAAACAAGACAAAACAGAAAAAGTTGGGTGTTGAATTTTTTTTTTAAGGACTAGGGATGTAGAGTGCTTGCCTTGCTTGCATAAGGCTCTGGGTTCAATCCCAGCACCACATAAACTGCTTGTAGTGGCATACACCTGTCATCCAGAGTCAAAAGAGTCAAAAGATGTTCAAGGTCATCCTATGCAGATTCAAGCAAGCCTATGTCACATGAAACCCTGTCTCAAAAAAAAAATTTTTTAAGTGTTGGGTGTTAAAACTGATAGCCCATGAAGTTGTTAGTCCCTGAAACAGATTACTAAAAATGTGATCTGTGAGCACTGTGAACATTGTCAAAGAAAGTAAGATGGGGTGAGAACACTTCATTTGAATTTGGTCCTTTGAAGGTCTAAGCCATTCTGTTTTTCTGGTTCTTTGCACATCCCTTTAGTTCAGTAATTCAGATTTCAGGATAGTAACCCAATTTGCCAACTTCAGCATTAGGAATTTCTTTCTTTTTTTTTTTTTTTTTTTCATTAGGAATTTATTTAACTGGAGGATTCTTTCCTTGATAGGAACATTCATTCTGAGACAGGATGAAAGGAAGCTGAGGGGGATGGTGAGTGCTTGTAATCCTCAGGAAGCTGAGAATAGAGGACCAAGAGTTTTTGGTCAGCCTGAGATGTATAACAAGTTCCAGGCTAGCTTGGGCTATGCAGAAACACTATATCAAAATAAACAAATGAATAAATAAATATGGGCCAGTGAGATGGCTCAGCAGATAAAGGTGCTTGATGCCAAGCCTGACCACTTGAGTTAAATCCCTGGGACTTACAAGAAGAGAACCAATTCTTCCAAGTTGTCCTTTGACCTCTACATGTACCCCAAGTTATATGCACATTCTGCATGTGTACATACATAAATAAATAAACAAATGATTTAAAATTAAATCAGGTAAATAAATGTATGGTATATAGTTTTATAAATCTCTGAAGCCCATCAACTTGACATTTGCTTGTCTTTTCCTTTTTTAGTGTTGCATTCTTTCCTTTACATATCGGGGACCATGTCTTTATTGAGGAAGACTGTGTGGTCAATGCTGCTCAAATTGGTTCTTATGTTCACGTTGGCAAGAACTGTGTGATTGTGAGTATGGTGACAATTCTAGTTTGATTTGGGTTGCTAGGATGAAACATTGGCCAAAACCAAGTTAGGAAGGAAGGGTTTATTTGCTTCCATGTCCTGATCACAGTTCATGCTTGAGGGTGATCAAGCAAGTGCTCCAGCAGGAGCCTGGAGGCAGGAGCTGCAGCAGAGACCATGGAGGAATGATGCTCACTGGCTTGATCCTCGGGCCAGAGCTCAGCTTGCTTTCTTATGTACCACAGGATCACCTGCCCAGGAGTGGACACACCCACAGTGGAATGGGCTCTCCCACATCACTCAGTAATTAAGAAAATGCCTCACAAACATACCCACAGGCCAGTCTGATAGAGGAACTTCCCCAGTTGAGTTTCCCCAGTTGAGTTCCCAGCCCAGTGACCTATCTGAGCAGGCTTTTCCCCCCTGTATCTCTCCACTGCCTTTAGTGGGACTCTGTGTCACTTCCAGTTTTCCTAGAAAGTTTTTCTTGATGGAACTGCTTTTTTTTTTTCCCCAAGCATTTGATGGTAATGGTTATTGGGCTTCGAATCTAGTTCAGTGGTAGTGCTACCTAACTTGTATGAGACTTTAGTTTGAATCCTTAGTACTGCAAAGACACAACACACACACACACACACACACACACACACACACACCACAAAACAAAACCAAGTAATAATGGCCAGTCTTTATTGAACCTCTTCCATGTAATGTTCCTATGATGTTAAACTCTTCTGAAGTTGAGGAGATTGCTCATTTGGTAAAGTGTCTCCATGAAAGAAAGAGGACCTGAGTTTAATCCCCAGAACTCATGTAAAAGAACCAGGTATGGGGGATGGAGAGATGGCCTAGCGGTTGAGAGCGCCGACTGCTTTTGCAGAGGACCTGGGTTCGATCCCCAGCACCCGCATTGCGGCTAAGAACCGTCTGTAACTCCAATTCCAGGAGAACCCCAGTTCCAGGGGAATCCAACACCCTCTTCTGACCTCCGTGGCATTGCACGACAAGGGTGCACAAACCTACATACAGACAGTACATTCATACACATACAAAAATAAATAAAATTTTTAAAAAAGTGAATTTATACATATATTGAAGTATCATACTGTAATTTACAAATCTATACAATTTTTAGTTACTAGTTAAAAAGAGAAAACTGAATTAAAAATAATTTGGGAGTGGCAATAATAAAAACCTCCATCTTTCTTCACTTTGTTTGCCATAGCTGGGTTTTTCTCATATTTTCCTTGGCAAACCTATTTAGTTACTCATTTCACTGCTGTGACAAAAGTGCTGACAAAAGCAACTTAAGGAAGGGTTTACTTTGTTCATAGTTTGAGGGAACAGTATCATGATGGGAAGCCATGTTGGCAGGGGCATTAGGTGGCTGGTCATATTGTATTCACAGTCTAGAGGTAGAGATTGGCGAATACTGTTGCTCCTTGGCTCCCTTTCTCCTTTTTATTCATTTGGAGACTCCAGCCTGTGAAGGGGTGCTGCCCACACATATTGAGAGTCTTCCCACCTCAGTTAACCTAGTCTAAAAGATCCACTACAGACATGCCCAGAGATTTGTTTCCATGGTAATTCTAAATCCTGTCAAGTTGACAATCAGGATTAATTATCACATCACTGTAGTAGCCTCCTATAATCCTCCAGAAGTAGAGCCTAATTTCATACCTAGCAGGTCCAGAAATTCACTTGATATCATGAAAACAAGTCTTTTTTTTTTTTTANTACCTTATTACCACACTGGTGGTAATAAGCATAATGAATCCTTTCTAGCTTTTGGGCATATTCTCATCCTCAGAACAAAAGTTCCCTTTTCACCTATATATGCTCAGGAACTCGGGGATTTAATGATGAAGATGTTGAATATTTCAATTTTCTTTTTTTTAATTTTAATTATTTATTTTTATGTGTATGAATGTACTGTCTGCATGCAGGTTTGTGCACCCGTGTCGTGTAATGCCGCAGAGGTCAGAAGAGGGTGTCGAATTCCCCTGGAACTGGAGTTCTCCTGGAGTTGGAGTTTCAGACGGTTCTCAGCCGCCATGTGGGTGCTGGGGATCAAACCCGGGTCCTCTGCAAGAGCGGTCGGTGCTCTTAACCGCTAGGCCATCTCTCCAGCCCGAAAACAAGTCTTTATCCCTTTTCTGTTGCCTCTAGAGGTTACTCGCAGGCAAAGAGAAGACAACTATTATGGACTTCCATCCTGGCTTCTGGGAACTCTAGTGCAGAGTGCTTTGTTTCCCTGTAGTCTCAGCAGAAGCCTGAGGTTGATGTTCATTAGACTAAGTTGACTCATGTATCAGTTCCCTAAACCAGTCACTGTGGTCAAGCTTGTAGTAATGTGGGCTGGAGATGAAGCATATGAACCAAGATGGGGAGGATGGGTGGTGGTCTGTTACTAGAAGAAGAAAGGGGAGCAAAATAATAGGTATCCGCTAGGTCACATAAAAGAAAAACAGAACTGTCAGAAGATGAAAGTTTACATAGTCTATAATCCCCAAGATAACCTGTACTGTCTGTAGCATACAACCTTCCCTTCAAATGCACACACATACTTACTTAGGCCTTTTTACCTCCTTGTCAGATTCCACCTGAATTGCATCCAGGCCTCTTGTCACTGACCCTGGTTGTTATAAGGTGCCATGAAAAAAGGAAATAGAAACAGTCTTCCACACAGCACACTAGACAACCTTTACACTCATATCATGATTGGTTTCCTGTTAATAAGATTTTAATTTCAGGGGCGTCGGTGTGTCTTGAAAGATTGCTGCAAAATTCTTGATAACACAGTATTACCTCCAGAAACTGTGGTCCCGCCATTCACTGTCTTCTCAGGCTGTCCAGGTAATGTTGATATTACTTATTCTAGCCTCCTTAAAACTCTTATTTTCCAGTCACAAAAGTAATTTCTGTCTGTGATATGTTGATCTAGTAAGCTTAAAATTTCTCCTATAACAAAATACCTAGAAATTATACCTAAAATATGACAGGATGCTTTTTTTTTTTCACATAAATTTATTTACTTATTTTTAACAAATCTAGACCCATGTTCCCGCTCATTCCCCCACCCCACCAGAGCTCATGCATTCTGCCAAACATGCTTTCCATCTATTAGTCTTTCTCAATATTTTCCATGGGGAAGTAGACTGTTTTGAGCAGAAGTTCACTGTTTCAGTCAGTTCTTTGATGCAATATTTTCTGTTGTTGTTGTTGTTTCCAAAATGCATTATGCCCAACTGCTTTGTACAAAAGCTCAGGGGGCCCTACACAAGAAATACTTACAACTGGGTAATTGGCACTAGCATCCACAGATGAGTGATACCATGCATCGTTTGTTTTTCTGGGACTGTGTTACTTCACTCAGCATGATGTCCTCTAGCTCCAGCCATTTTCCTGCAAAGCTCGTGATGTCGTCTTTCTTT
>VZQC01014038.1:194949-212367 GCA_009823505.1 Rhizomys pruinosus | reverse complement strand
AGGAAATTTTATCAAGGATCAGAAATAAAGAAGAAGTGAAACCCAGGCTGTAAGAGTGCAGGTATTGGAGGTGAAGAGATGGCTCAACAAGAACACTGACTGCTTTTCCAGAGGACGCAGGTGCAGTTCCCAGCATCTACATGGCAGCTAACAATCTTCCTAATTGCATTTCCAGGGGATATGATGCCTTCTGACCTCTGAGGGCACTGCATGACACGAGTGCACTTATATATATGCAGGCAATATACTCATACACATAAAATTAAAAAATAAAATGCTGAGCTGGGGTGCTAGTGCACGCCTTTAATCTCAACACTCAGGAGGCAGAGGCAGGTAGATCTCTGTGAGTTCAAGGCCAGCCTGGTCTACATAGTGAGTTCTACATGGCAGTTAACAACTGTCTGTAACTCCAGTTCCAGTGGATCCAACACCCTCTTCTGGCCTTCTCAGGCGCTGTACATATATGCAGGCAAAACACTTATATACATAAAATAAAAATAAGGGGCTGAAGAGATGGGTCAGCTGTTAAGAGCACTGACTGCTCTTGGAAAAGACTGGTTCAATTCCCAGCACCCATATGGCTCAACTCCAACGTCAGAGGATCTGAGAGTCTCTTCTGACCTCTATGGGCATTGTATGACACAGGTGCACTTACACACATTCAAGTAATACACTCATACACAGGAAATAAGATTAATAAAATATTAAAAAATAGCCAGGCGTGGTGGCACACACCTTTATTCCTAGCACTTGGGAGGCAGAGGCAGGCGATCTCTGTGAGTTCAACGCCAGCCTGGTCTACAGAGTGAGTTCCAGGACAGCTGGGGCTACAGGGAGTCCCCATCTCGAAAAAATAATAATAATAATAATTTTTTTTTTTTGGTCTTTTTGAGACGGGGTCTCCCTGTAGCCCCAGCTGTCCTGGAAAATAAATTTATTTTTTAAAAAATCTATATTTAGAGAATTTCTGTTTTCCTGTTATCCTCACAGTGGTGTGTATCCAGAAGTGCTTCATCTTTTTTAACTTATTCAGGTTCTTTAGTTCCAACTTTTTAAAAATTTATTTTATTATTTTTAAATTTGTATGTATGTATATATATATATATATATATTATGTGTATGGTTGTGGGTATTCACATGAATGCAGCTTTCTGTGGAGACCAGAAGTAATGGATTCCCCTGGAGCTGGAGTTATAGGAGCTTGTGAACTGCCCAGTGTGGGAACTAAACTCAGGTCCTCTGGAAGAACAGCACAAGCTTTTGACCTCTGAGCCATCTCTGTAGCCCTAGTGCCAACTTTTTCTTTTTTAATTTTATTTATTTTTCTATGTGTATGAGTGTATTGTCTGCATGTAGGTTTGTGCACCCATGTCATGCAATGCTGCGAAGGTCAGAAGAGGGTCTCAGATTCCCTTGGAACTGGAGTTCTCCTGGAATTGGAGTTACAGATGGTTCTTAGCTGCCATGTGGATGCTGGGGATCGAACCGGGTCCTCTGCAAGAGCAGTTGGTGCTTTTAACTGCTAGGCTATCTCTCCAGACCCCCTTTTTTAAAATTTATTTTTGTATGTGTATGAGTGTATCTAGTGCTAACTTTTTACAGTCATTGAACACTAATGACAGAAGACAGGGAAAACTTGGTATTTCAGTTCCAAATAGTAAACTTTTTTTTTTTTTAATTTTTTTTTTGTATGTGTATGAGTGTACTGTCTGCATGTGGGTTTGTGCACCCATGCCGTGCAATGCCGCGGAGGTCAGAAGAGGGTCTCAGATTTCCCTGGAACTGGAGCTCTCCTGGAATTGGAGTCACAGACGGTTCTCAGCTGCCATGTGGGTGCTGGGGATCGAACCTGGGTCCTCTGCAAGAGCAGTCGGTGCTCTTAACCGCTAGGCTATCTCTCCAGCCCCCCAAATAGTAGACTTTTAAAAATGTTTTATTTAACTGTTGAACCATTGCTTTAGCACATAAATACTGTTTTTGAAAGCTGTAACAGAGGGCAGGCTGCATGGGACCATTAAGATCTCTATAAATGAGAAAACTGAGACTTGTAGCATGGGCTGTCTGTGGTATCAGAGCTGAGTGATAGAAAGCCTTGTCCATCACTGAACCCTTATTTAGAGTCCAAAGTGTTTCACACCATGAAAAGATACTTCCCATGTTTCTTTTATAGTTTCACAGATGAATGCTAGCCATCTGGGTAGGCTATTGGCACCTCCATCTCTAAATCCAAGATGGATTTGCAGAAATATGACACATTTTGGAGGGCTACACAGGATAAACTAAGGTGTGGAACAAAAGGAAAGGGAATCGATCCAGGACAGGCCCGGTTCAGGAGCTCCGATGCTACTGCAGTCAGGCAGACAATGTGGTGACTGAAGGATAGTCTGTCATAGCTGCTTAACGTAGACCCAGAGCAGGAGGTCTGATATCTAAAGAGCAGTTAAAAAGAAGGATTTTGTGGACTATCTCTGAATTTTTTAACAATGTTTTCTAATTATTACAAAAAGGTAAATGCTCTGAAGATTAAACGTATTTGCAAGTTTAACATGCATTGTTAATTTGTAGGATACCTGTTAGAGTTTTTTTATTGTGTCTATATATGTGTGTGTTGTGTGTGTATGAGGGTATACACATGTTGTACAAGTCAGAGGACAAGTTTTGGGAGTCTCTTCTCCCCTTCATCATGTGGGTACCAGGGATTGAACTCAGGTCATCAGGCTTTGTGGCAAGTACCTTTACCCTCTGATTCTTCTCACTGGACCAAGTTTTGTTGTTGGTTTTGTTGTTTTGCTTTTTCTTTTTTTGAGACAGAGTCTCATTATTTAACCCTGGTTGGTCTGAAACTCACTCTGTTGACCAGACTGGCCTGGGACTCACAGAAATCCACCTGCCTCTGCCTCTTCAGTGCTGGCATTAAAGGCCTGTGCCACCATGACCAGCTTTGTGGTTTTGTTTTGCTTTTTAGATTAAAAAATTGGGAGAGTTTACTTTTTATGTGTATGAGTGTTTTGCCTCCATATATGTAAGTGTACCACATGTGTGCATTGCCTACAGAGGCCAGAAGAAAGTATTGGACCCCCCAGAACTGGAGTTAAAGATGGTCGTTAGCCAGCATATGGGTGCTGGGAACCAAACCTTTGTCCCCTGCAAGAACAGCCAATGCTCTTATCCCCTTAGCCATGTCCAGCCCCTAGATTTAGTTTTTATACTATCAGTTGTTTTATAGGCTTGCATATACTTGAAGTGTTCTTTTGTGGGGCTTTTAAATTTTAATTAATTAGTTGATTAATTTTTTGAGACAGGGTCTCAACTGTAGCCTCAGCTGGTCTGGAACTCACTATGTAGAGCAGGCTGGCCTTGAACTCACCAAGATCCACCTGTCTCTGCCTCCCAAGTGCTGAGATTAAAGGCGTGCGCCACCACTCCTGGCACATTTTGTGTTCACATGTGGGTGTGGGTATGTATTTGTGTAGATGATAATGTGTATTTGAAATTATACTTGTATAAATGAAATCATACTCATGGGATTAAAGGCATGTGCCACCACGCCTGGCTCAGCTACCTTTCTTATACAGCCCAGGCTCACATGCCTAAGGATAGCACTACCCACAGTGGGCTGAGCTGACCCACATCAATTGTTAATCAAGAACATGCCCTGCAGACTGCCTGCAGGCCAGTTTGATGGACACAGTCTGTCAGTTGGTTACCTCTTTTCAGGTGTCTGTAGCTTGTGTCAACCTGACAAAAACTAACTGGCACACCCCCCTAGTCTAATGGATCATGAGAAGTTATAGCTGGGTTTTCACTATTAGAAATGTTGCTGCACAAACACTTGTGTACATGTATTGTGCAATTGAACACAATTACCTCTGGAATATATTCTTAGAGTTGGATTATCAGGCCACAGGGTGTGAAATTTCCTAGGGAGTTCTGAAGTACCCTTCAAAGCATCTCCATGAGTGGGCACAGTGACTCTGAGTACCTCTATTTCAGAAATTCTTAACTATGGTTGCTCCATCATCTGTCTTTTTGTAGGATCTTTCTGTCATCTTCCTTCCTTGTCCATCTGTGCTAGTGTTGCTTTGGTTTCACTGTGCTGGGTTGGGTGTCATGGTAGGAATAGAAGGGTATTTTCTTGTGTCAGGGATAAGGGTAAGGCTGGCTTGGTGGGACTCACACCAGAATCCTAGGAGTGCAAAGCCCTTGTGTGTGGGACAAGCTCCAGAGCACTCAATTGCTTCACTCTTTGGGTCTTGTAAGAATGTTCTGACCTCGGGCTGGAGAGATAGCCTAGCGGTTAAGAGCACCGACTGCTCTTGAAGAGGACCCGGGTTCAATCCCCAGCACCCACATGGAGGCTAAGAACCATCTGTAACTCCAATTCCAAGAGAACTCCCGTTCCAGGGGAATCCGAGACCCTCTTCTGACCTCCGCGGCATTGCACGACACGGGTGCACAAACCTACATGCAGACAGTACATTCATATGCATACAAAAATAAATAAAATTAATAAAAAATGTTCTGACCTCTTCTAACTGGGGAATATTTCTGCATTTGGAGAACAGTTATATTTGTTTCCTATATACAAATTGAAATCTTCTAGAAGTATGAATAGTAGAGTATCTTGTCAGTCCTAAGGCTGAAGGACCTCAAAGTTAGAACCTCACAATGAAAGGCAGAAGTCTGTAGGTTTTATACCAAAGGTGGAGCTGCAGACCACCCTGCTCCCTTTCTTGACCTGGTCTTTCTTTCTCCAGGACTCTTCTCAGGGGAGCTCCCAGAGTGCACACAGGAGCTGATGATTGACGTCACCAAAAGCTACTACCAGAAGTTTTTGCCCCTGACACAAGTCTAACGTCTCTGCCTCATATCTTGAATTCTCTTGAACTCTAAGATGAACTTGGGGTCATTGTGTGCAGTCAGCATCTGCAAGAGCTAAGTCTTTGATGCCTTCTACCCTCCTTGTTTTTTAATTTAGAATTTCTCAATCCTTCAAGGCTCTGAGCATCTAAGAGTTTAATAAGACAACATCTGAAAGAGTTGTCTTCACATGCTGCACTTAACACCTTACCTATCAACAGTCACTATTATCTGAGGAATATGGAATCGTCTCTTCCTACCACTCAGCCTCGTGGCCCTGCAGATGGTTGGACTGTGGCTGAAATGGGTGTGCAGAGCATTCTTCCAGCATGGGGTCACATGGCTGGGTGCTGCCCACAGCCATGTACCTACCCCCCTGCACACTGATTACACAAATATAACTCAGCTTTCCTGCTGCTAACACGGGGCCATTGGCCATAATTGCTTATAACCCTGAGGATTTCTATTGAGTATTAAAACACAAAGGAAAGCTGGGCATGGTTGCACACGCCTTTAATCCCAGTCCTCGGGAGGCAGAGGCAGGTGGATCTTTGTGAGTTCAAGGCCAGCCTGGTGAGTTCTAGGCCAGCTAGGGCTACAGGGAGACCCTGTCTCAAAAAGACCAAAAAAATAAAAATAAATGAAAGACAAAGGGAAAAAATAGGATGTAGTGTCACATGCCTGGAATGCTAGAACCTGGGAGGCAGAGGCAGGAGGGATAGGAGCTACATAGTTCCAGGCCAGCCTAGTGTGTTACTTGAGATCCTATCTAAAAAAAAAAAAAATCAGAAAAGAAAATGAGAAGAGCAGGGTGGATACTATTCAGTTCTTCATCCCAGAGTGACCTTAGCTGTCCTTAAGTGGTTAATAAAAGACTTTCCAGCATTCTGTTTTGGGGTTTTTGGCCTTCATTAAAAAGAGGGGACACCCACATACCAGATTTGTTTCTACAAAGTTCTAGGTGGGTAGTCATTCCTTGTCTCAAGGTCTTGATCTTATTTCACTGAGCAGGATCATTTGTGAACTCCTCCCATGTGGCCTAGAACCAAATGCCAAAAACTGCATAGCTCAGACCAACATATCTGTGCTTGAGCTCAGCCACACATATGCATGAGGGGCTCTTCAAGTCATTCTTTGGGCACAGAGCCTGGGGAGGAAGACATGTTGCTACTGCCATGTTGCCATCCCCTCCAGCTGGTAGGACCTGATTTGTTCTGCTCTGAATGCTTGGTTTGGAAGTGATGGGCTGAGAAGTTTGGTCAGCATAGTGCCCTCTGAGACTAGAGCGAAACAATTCAGCACTGAATATGAGGACTCAGCAGGAGCCATCCTGACTTACACCTAGACGTGGGATCAGCAGAAAAGGCTGTGTGCAGTCATCTGTAGTTCAATTCATAACTCTTTTCTGGCTTGTCATTTTTTTATGTTTGTGAATTAAATGATTGATCCATGGAACATGTTTGCAGGTAATCACTTTCCACCTCCATTGATGGCAGTTGCTGTTCCTCAGGTGCCTCACTACCAGCTTTTCTCACTGGCTGGCTTGTTTCTCAGATTGGGGTATTCCCAATTTTACAAATGAGACAAAAATTCAGACATTTTCCAAGTTGGTGCAATCCATACATTGAAGAACAGATGAGTCCGGACTCCCCCAGGGCTGACTGGCTCCACAGCCTGCACTCTTCAGCTCTAGCATGGAAGGACAAGACATGGTTGGAGCCCATTTGCTGTGTCTTGTGTGATACCAGCAGTCTGTGGTGGTTGTGATGTTCTTTTCTTTTTTTTTTTCCCCAGTGCCAATTTTTTATTGAAGCTTTGTGCATTTCATACAAAATTTCCCAATCAAGTCTAGACCCATCCCCCTTCCTTGCCCCCCACACCACCAGAGCTCGTGCGTTCTCCCATACATGTTTCTCATCTTTTTCTCAGTCTCTTTTAAAATTTTTGATGCAAAAGTTTACTGTTTTGGGCAGAAGTTCATTGTTTAAGTCAGTTATTTGACCCAGTCTTTTTTGTTGTTGTTGTTGTTTCTTCCAATTTGCATCACTCCAAAATATGTCATAAGTTTTAGCATCTTCAGCATATTTCTTTTTTTTTTTAATTTTTAATTTTTCTTTATTAGACTGAAAAATGTCATGTTTTCCTTAAGGAAGCGTTTGAAGGCTCCTCCTTGGCAAGCCCAGACAACCATAAGTCCTGCCCTTGTGCTCCACACTGGTGGAGCACAAGGGCAGGACTTATTTTGGTGACCCTTCCTGTGGTCACCAAATGAGGTCCAGTAAGCACCACATCCTGTCTTGATCTTCCTGTACTGGCCTCTGTGATACAGCCTGAGTAGTCCAACAATGGCAGTCTATACTCTGAAGAGGTTGAAACCCCAGTAGTTGCTAAGTCCACAAGCTGGATGTCTCAGCAGTCCCCGTCTGGCACTGAAGGTTTGGAGGATTCTTGGAGAGACATGAGTCTTCAGTCCATATTGGAAGGTTTAAAAGCTGTGTCTCATGTCTTTGAAGGATGGCAAAAGCAATGGCAGCCACAGGGTAGCTGCACTTGCCAGTAAGAATTGAAGACAGGCAAAACAACAGTGCTTTTTTTTTTTTTTTTTTGGTCTTTTTGTCTTTTTACTAAGATCTCAAGTTTTATACCTGAAGTACATTTTCTCAGGCCTTAACTGATTATTTTTATTTCTGGTTATACTTTCCTTTTGGATGTTTAAGGCCACACAGTTAGCCCAGATTAACCAAGGTTTTTGTTTTCTCAAGGTCAGTTGAGGATCTGGTCCTCAGGGGTCACTTGGGTTTTTGAAGGGGAGGGAGCCCCTGGCTCCTTTTGGCTTTTCATTTACCAGTTCCATCTACTCAAGGACAAAGTCAGGTCTTGCTACACCAGGCTTCCCGTTTTGAAACATGAGCAGACTCTCCTCTTTATAGAGGTTGTAATTTTCTTAGTCATATTCAGGCATCTCCCCCAGATCTTTTGATTTTTTTTTTTTTGTGCCACCAAAGAGGTGAATGTTGGACTTGGAAGTTAGCTGTTGTCTTAGCTAACTCAGAGGTTTTCTGGGATGAGTCCAGCAGGCCCCTCCAGCTTGTGTGTGAGCACCTCCAAAAGAAGCCTGTCACTCTTTACTTGTTTTTTATTTTATTTTTTTGGTCTTTTCGAGACAGGGTCTCCCTGTAGCCCCAGCTGTCCTGGAACTCACTCTGTAGACCAGGCTGGCCTTGAACTCACAAAGATCCACCTGCCTCTGCCTCCCAAGTGCTAGGATTAAAGGTGTGCGCCATCAGGCCCGGCTCTGTCACTCTTTACAACTGTCTGTCTATTTTGTTGTTAATCCGCTGAAATTAAAAACAGAGTTCGAAGGCAGGAATGGTGATGCATGCTTTTAATCCTAGCACTTGGGAGGCAGAGGCAGGCAAATCTCTGAGTTCAAGGCTAGCCTGGTCTACATAGTGAGTTCCAGGCCAGCTGAGACTAAAGAGAGACCCTGTCTCAAAAAGACAAAAACAACAACAACAACAACAACAACAACAACAAAAAGAATTTGAACTCTCCAGAGACAAGGTAGGAAGATTGTTGTGAAAAGAAGGCCAGCCTGGACTACATAGTTAGAGCCTGTCCTGGGGCTATAAATAAAAGGAGGGGATTAGCCTTACAGAAAAAAAAAAATCACTGGAAAGCACCAGCCTGAACAGCAAGATAGCATGAAATTGGCAAAGTACTTAATCTCTCTGTACCCTGCTATCCCAAACTGTAGCAGGAATAACAATTACACTTCAGAAAGTTGGAGGGGCTGTGTTCAAAGGAGAGAAAGTTCAAAGGGACTGTGTAAGCATTAAGGACAGGTTTTGGTACTTAGGAAGCACTCTGTAAGAACTTTTTGAAAAAAATATTTATGGGCCGGGCATTATGGTACATGCTTTTAATCCTAGCACTCGGGAGGCAGAGGCAGGTGGATTGCTGTGAGTTCAAGGCCAGCCTGATCTACATAGTGAGTTCCAGGACAGCCGGGCCTACAGGGAGACCCTGTCTCAAAATAACAACAATAACAAAACCCCTTATTTATATTTTATATGTATAAATGATTTCCTGCATGTATGTATGTGCACTGCATAGGTGCCTGGTGTCCACAAAGGCCAGATGAGGGTTCCTGATGGATGATTGTTGGTCACCATGTAGGTACTGAATACTGAGCCCAGGACCTCTGCAAGAGCAGCCAGTGCTCTTAACTATTGAGCCATGCCATCTCTCCAGCCCCATACCCCACTTTTTAAAAATTTATTACTTTTATTTTATGTGTTTGAGTGTTTTGGCTGCATGTATATAAATGTACCTGTGTCATGTAGTGTCCGCAGGTCAGAAAAAGGCATCAGATTCCCCTGGAACTGGAGTTACGGACGGTTGCTGTGTGGGTGCTGGCAATTGAACCTGGGTTCTCTGTAAGAGCAACAAGAGCTCTTAACTGCTGGCCATCTCTTCAGCCCACACTTTCTTTTCTTTTCTTTTTTTTTTTTTGGTCTTTTTGAGACAGGGTCTCCCTGTAGTCCCAGGTGTCCTGGAACTCACTCTGTAGACCAGGCTGGCCTTGAACTCACAAAGATCCGCCTGCCTCTGCCTCCCAAGTTCTAGGATTAAAGGCGTGCGCCACCACGCCTTGCTTTTTTCTTTTTTTGAGACAGGGTCTCATTATGCAGCCCTGGTTGATTTGGAATTCACTGTGTAGACCAGGCTGCCCTCAAACTCAGAAATCTACCTGCCTTTGCCTCCTGAGTGCTGGTATTAAAGGTGTGCCCCACCACATCCAGAATGTAGTACCTTACTATAGGGACATCTATATCCAAAGATGTCATTGCTTTTTTTTTGCTTTAAAAATTGTTTTGTAAATTTTAATTACATTAGTAAAGAGTCAGACTGTACCCTATAACAGACCCTGAGAGTCTGGATCCTTAGGCAAGCCAGAAGTTTCTTTCTGTCTCACCTGACAATGCAGACACAGGTTAGTACATGTCTAGGCTCCATGATGTCATTGGGCATCCTGCTTGTTACCTTTCCACATTTAAGCTCCGGGAGAGAGGCCTTCAAATTCCATCTCTAATTAGGTGGCCAGAATTGAAGGAGGTGATTTGTTTATGTATATGAACATATTGGCTGCATGTATATAAGTGCATACGTGTCATGAAGTGTCCTCAGAGATCAGAAGAGGGCATCAGATTCCCCTAGAATTGGAGTTATGGGTGGTTGTTAGCTGCCATGTGGGTCATGGCTTCTCTTTCATCTCCCTAAGTGGGGTAAGAAAACAGTCCATTGCCTAATCAAGGTTCTAGGAAGACAAAAACAGTGCCTCTGCAAACAGTGAGTCTATAATAAGGTGCTGGTGCTTATTTATTTATTTATTTATTTATTTATTTATTTATTTTTGGTGCTGGTACTTTTTGAAAGTATGCTAAGAGTCGTGAATGTGAGTCCTAGGAAAGGCCAGCTGGACTCTGTCTCCATGGTGCATGGTGGCTCTCACCGCAGGGGCAGCCTGTTACCAGGCAATTGTAACTCCAGAGAAGAAAATGTCTAAGGAATATTAGAAGAGAAGGCAAATATTAGAAGAGAAGACTCTTTACAGTTGCAGAGGGCAGAGGATATATGTTTGGTTTCTGTTGCTGAGAAAGCCAAGACTCCAGACAGTGTCGTCAGGGAACCTCTCTCTCCATCTCTTGCCTCTCCTTTCTTCTGCCTTATTCTTCATTTTGTTTTGTTTGACAGGGCCTCACTATGTAGACTCAGCTGGCCTCTAACAGGCATCCACTTGCCTCTGCCCTACAAACGCTGGGATGCCTCTTTTCCTTTGAGTTGACTCTATTTTCAGACACCATCGTGTGACCCCACAGCTTTGTTTATTGGTAGGAAGAGCTCCTCTTTCCTGAGAACACCCTCTAGTCCAGAGAACTATCTAGCCTCAAGTCGTAATTATAGCTAGGAAGCTGAAATACACCAGTTGACTTGGCCTGGGCATGTATGAATGTGTCTGGGCAGGAAAAGCCGTCAGTGGTCCAGGGTAGGCCTCTTCCTTTTCCCCAGATGTCTCCACTTTCCTTTCTCCCCTGCCTCCCTTCTCCCTGTTACAGAGTCTCTCACCACTTTTGGTTTTAGAGAGCAACTCTTAAGCACCCTGAAGGGGTACCTGGGCCTGGATTAGGGAGACTGATACTTATCTAAAGTGGGGGTAATCAACAGCAATTTCAAGGATGGCTTTCTGTCTGGTCTCCTGGTCTCCATGACACCATTCGAATAGATGTCTAGTTATGTGCTTCCATTCTATCTGAGTCCACACTAGCTCCCGAGGAACAGGTGTGATCTCTTGTGTTGTCCAGCGCTTATTTAGTAGGTGATACCCTGGGTGTGAGCCTTCCTCCTCCCAGCCCCGCTCCTTCCCAGATAAGTCTCCATACTACAGCATTCCTGGGGCCCAGAACAAGATTGAGTGATTCACTAGTTTTCTTTTTCAAAGCCAATTTTTTAACCCATTCTATTTTATATGACTGGCCAGAGCCCTTGTAGTTGGTTGAGGTGGGATAGTGGCTTCTGAATTAGTCATTTCTACAGCAACCAATTCACTTGGGACCCAAGGCTAAAATTCCTTTCTTAGTCACTGAAATTAAATCAGACAACTTACTATTCATCCTACTTAACACACCAGTACAAAGTTGTCAAGAATAAAGAAGGGGATTGGTGGCCGAAGAGATGGCTTAGCAGTTAAGACCACTTACTGCTCTTCTAGAGGACTCCAGTTCTGTTCCCGGCACCCTTATAGTGGCTAACAACTATCTGTAACCCCAGTTGCTTGCATGCACAGGTCTAGTTAGATACATGCACGAAAAATAAAAATACTCATACCATAAAATAAGTAAAATCTTAAGAAGAAAGAGGAGGAGGAAGGATAAGAAGGTCTTTCTTGCTGGGCGTGGTGACACATGCCTTTAATCCCAGCACTTGGGAGGCAGAGGCAGGCAGATCTCTGTGAGTTCTGGCCAGCCTGGTCTACATAGTGAGTTCCAAGACAGCCAGAGCTACAGGAAGACCTTGTCTCAAAAAGACCAAAAGGAAAAAAAGAAAAAAGAACGAAAAAGATCTTTCTTGACACAACACTCTGGCTTAAATGAGCCCAGAAAATGTCTCCCAGCCATGGTCCAGTTGGCCTCAGCTGCTCTCCAGGACATATTGGCATGTAACTTACCTGTATAGTTTCTTGTCAGCCTGATCTTCTAAGGTAGCATCTGTTAAACTTGGAAAAGCCCTTGAAATGGTACTGGCAATGATGGGGTCTGTCCAAAGGCCTGGTTGCTCCAGAACTGGTCTCAGCAAAATGCTCTGCCACCTTGGACAAGCTGCCATAAGTCTGAGCTCACAGAAACACTTCTAGAGGCCCAGCAACAGCATTGTGCTTTTTTTTCCTTTTCTTTTTAAATATTTATTTATTTATTTAGTTAGTTAGTTATTAGTTCTTATGTGTGTGAATGTACTGTCTGCTTGTAGGTTGGTGTACCCGTGTCGTGCAGTGCTGCAGAAGTCAGAAGAGGGTGTCGGATTCCCCTGGAACTGGAGTTAAAGATGGTTCAAAGACGGTTCTTAGCCGCCAGGTGGGTGCTGGGAATCGAACCTGGCTCCTCTGCAAGAGCAGTCGGTGCTCTTAACTGCCGAGCCATCTCTCCAGCCCCAGCATTGTGCTTTTCATAGCAAATGTGCTTATTGCCATTATCATAGGAAGGTAGCACCCTGACCACATGCTGTATAGCAAAAGACCACATGACCTACCTTTAATACTTACTGGGCCCCCACTGAGAACCAGGCCCTGGAGGCCTCGGTCTAAGATGCAGCCAATCCCTGCCCATGGGAATCTTACAACTTAGTGAGAAAATTCTCTGGGGAATGTCTTATTTTGGTAGTAATCATAGTAGTGAAATGTGTGGGTGGTAGAGGTGAGCAGGTGACCTCCCACCCTGGCATATATTAGTCCTGCTTATCTTGCCACATATAACTTGGTTTTGAGGATTTAAGTGCATTCACACAGGAAAGCAAGGGACCTGGTTCTGGGTAAGCACTCTGTAAACAGCAGCTAAAACTATCATTAGGAAGCGATATACCTTGAGTAGAAGCGATACCCCTTGTAGTATAAGACACAACATTCTTAGATATGTTTTAAAATTAAAATAAGATTAGCCGGGCGTGGTGGTGCACGCCTTTAATCCCAGCACTCGGGAGGCAGAGATAGGTGGATCTCTGTGGGTTCAAGGCCCGCCTGGTCTACAGAGCGAGCTCCAGGACACCTGGTACTAAATGGGAGACCTTGTCTCAAAAGTACCAAAAAAAAAAAAGTGTAAAATAAGATTAAGGATGTCTTTTACAATCATTCCACCACAAAGAAGAGATGGAGAAAGGAAATGGTTCTTATTCTGTATCTATGGAGTGGCAGAAGCATCAGAAAACAATCCCCCAACTGTCAATAAAATAGAGATTTTTCACAATTCATTTTACAGAAAGGAAACTAATTATTAGACTGAGTAAATTTTCTCAGTGCTATATACCAGAGTAGAATCAAAGCTATCTCTTATCTGGGTACAAAGTCCATCTTTTATGTTGCTCTTCCTTTATCTTGGACCCCAGAGCTCAGTGCTAAGCACCTAGTTAGTATGCAAAGCTCTGAGTACAGTACCCCAGTATTATGGAAGGGCAAATTCAGAGCACTTGGCTTTGAGCACTGTTTTCGTTGCCTGTTATTTAAGTAAATAATGTTTGTGGGTTGACCTGCCCACTTTTATTATGATCTCTGACTCTGGCACTGATGTGAGACGAAGATTTGGAGAGCTTACGTCCCCAAGGACAGGAAGGAGTCTTGTCTTGTCTTTTCTTTTTTTGTCTTTTTGAGACAGAGTCTCCCTTTAGTCCCAGCTGGCCTGGAACTCACTATGTAGACCAGACTGGCCTTGAACTCACAGAGATCCGCCTGCCTCTGCCTCTGCCTCCCGAGTGCTGGGATTAAAGGCGTGAGCTACCATGCGCAGCCCAGGAAGGAGTCTTTTATGTATCCTCAAGTCCATAGGACATCAGGTAAACACACCATCAAAGAAAAGAGACAGGAATGGAATCCACGTGTTTTGCCTTCTGACCTCAGGCATGAACATGAGAACATGGCTGCTCTTGACCCTGCCTCTTTGAGTTCTCGAAAGGCCTCCTTTTTCTTTTGTTGTCTTCCAAGTGAGGGGGCCCTCGCCTCTCAAGCTCTGATACAGTGGCTTGGCTACTTCTGCGAAGTTGGGTATCCAGAGTCTGCAATACCTGTTATCAGGAATTCTCTCACCTGTCTCTTGTCCCATGCCACAGGAATATTTAAGACGGTTTGGATTCTGCTTGGAGACAGAGTTTTGTTGCCATTTTCCAGGCAATATCCTAGATAAGTTACCTTGTGCGCACCCAGTTGGACCTTTTTAGCAGACACTCAGTAGTCCAATCACTAGAGGGTCTCTAGGAGATCTTCAGTGGCTTGCTTACATTCATCCAGTGTCTGTATATCAATGAGAAGGTCCTCATACTTCAGGAGAGTGACATTTGGGTGCCCTAGGTGATATTCAAGCAGTTCTGCACTGAGGGTCTCATCATTTAGGGAGGGGAAGTTCTTAAATCCCTGTGGCAGACAAGTCCAGGTTAGCTGGCCACTGAACCCTGCCTCAGGGTCTGTCCACCCGAAGGCGAATATTGGCTGACTTACGGGGGCCAGAGGCAGGAAAAAGAATGCATCCTTTAAATCTAGGATGGTATAAACAGTTCTCTCAGGGTGTAATAAACTGAGCAAGGGTTTGGCACAGTGGCAAAGTGGGTTTGGCACATATTCTTTTATTAACTTCTCTCAAATCCTGGACAGGGTAGTAGTCTTTGGTGCCTGGCTTTATAACAGGGAGCAAGGGAGTGTTCCACAGGAAGTGACAGGGCACCAGGATCCCTGCCTCCCTCAGGCGGCAGATAGGTTTCTTTTGTCTTTTTTTTTTTTTTTTTTTTTAGTTTTTGAGACAGGGTTTCCCTTTAGTCCCAGCTGGCCCGGAGCTCCCTCTGTAGACCAGGCTGGCCTTGAACTCAGAAAGATCCACCTGCCTCTGCCTCCCAAGTGCTAGGATTAAAGGCATGCACCACCATGCCTGGCTTGCGGATATGTTTCTTTTTTAATTTAATTAATTAATTTATTTTTGTGTATGAATGTACTGTCTACATGTAGATCTATGCACCCGTGTTGTGCAATGCCACGGAGGTCAGATGAGGGCGTTGGATTCCCCTGGAACTGGAGTTCTCCTGGAATTGGAGTTACAGACAGTTCTCAGCTGCCATGTGGGTGCAGGGGATCAAACCTGGGTCTTCTGCAAGAGCAGTCGGTGCTCTTAACCGCTAGGCCACCTCTCCAGCCCCTCAGATATGTTTCTTAATGCCAGCCTTAGCATCTCTTGAGACTGGGTACTGCTTCACTCTCACAGGTGTGGCTGAGCTCAGAAGTTGAACAATTATTGGCAGCCTGTGGTAGGTCAGCCCTGGTGAGTTGGTCTCCACCCATACTCTGAGGACCTTCTGCATCCATTTCATGAGGAGAGATTTGTCAATCCCTAATTTATCAAAACTTTCTTTGATCAACCTGTGCTCATCTGATAAGGGGCAGGTTACTAAAATAGTTGGGAGTGGATTCTTTAAATCCAAAGTAGCCTCAGTTTCACTGAATGTGATTGTGGTACCAAGCTTTCTCAGCAACTCCCTGCCAATGAGGGGGTATGGACAGCCTGGCATAACAAGAAAAAAATGAAAAAAATGAAAAATTAAAAATAATAAAATAACAAGAAAAAATGAGTTGCATTGCCTCATCCAAATATAAGTATCAGTTCTGGTGGCTCCCTGAATATTAAGGGTTGAGTCAGAACCAAATGGGCAATGTCAATCAGGAAGCGGAGAGTTTTGTCCCCCACCTCTCCCATAGCCATGGGCTCACTGGGGGTCATTGGGATGGAGCCCTGGGTCCATCAGTCAGCACCAGACAGTTGAGTACCTGTCTTTCCTTCTGTTTGCACTGAGGGCATTAATTTCTCTAATGTCCTTTTTCCTTGCTGCAGGCACATTGGTCTCTTTCTAGGTCAATTTGGGGCTGGATTGGTTGCTTGGGCAGCCCCCCACCCCTCTTTTCTTCCTCCTTAAATACAGCTACCTTAAAGACTTGTAATTCTCTTGTCCCTGCCTCTGTCCCTGTACTCCCTGTCCCTCTTTTCCTCACTCTCCCTATAGCTGATCAGGGCCTGGGGTTTCTCAGAGAACAGGGAGTCTGGGTTCTCCAGTTAAATCAGTGGAGGAGAAAGGGATGTAAACTCTGAAGGGGGCCCTTGGAGCCCCATGTTGGGGTGGGGGTCCACTCGGGGATACCTCCCTAAGAGGTAGAACAGCAGGGGAAACAGCCTGGTGTGAGTATGTGTGGCAGGGAGAAGGTAAATTGGATAAATTCAAGAAGTAGGGGCCATAGGAGGGGGAGGTGATAGAGCAGAGGGTGCCCCTGACACTGTTGGGTCCTGAATGGGTCGGATGGATGGGCCAGGTGGTTCTAAGATCAGTCTCTTTTTTTGGTTATTTATGATGGCTTGACTACTGATACAGCCAAACCCAGGGCTATGATACAGACGTCCTGACATCCTGTGGTAAGTGGCCTCATATTAAGAGTAAGTCCTACTGGGTGTGGTGGTGCAGGCTTTTAATCCTAGCACTTTGGAGGCAGAGGCAGGCGGATCTCTGTGAGTTCAAGGCCAGCCTGGTCTACAGAGTGAGTTCTAGGCTAGCTGGGACTACAGGGAGACCCTGTCTCAAAAAGACAAAAAAAAAACCTAAAAATAGAATTACTATATGACTGAGAGCTATACCACTCCTGGGCATATACCTAAAGGATTCCATATCCAGCAACAGAGATGCCTGCACACTGATGGTCATTGCACAACAGCCAGGAAATGCAATCAGCCTAGAGGTCCATCAGCTGATGAATGGACACTAAAAATGTGGTACATAGGGGCTGGTGAGATGGCTCAATGGTTAAGAGCACTGGCTATTCTTGCAGAGGACCTGGGTTTGATTCCCATCACCTACATGGTGGTGGCTAACAACCATCTGTAAATTCAGTTCCAGGGGATGTAATACCCTCTGACCTCTGCAGGCTTTACATGACACAAGTGCACTTACCTACATGCAGGCAATACACTCACACACATAAAACAATAATAGCAAAAGTGTGCTATACATACACATGGCCTAGCGGTTAAGAGTGCCGACCGCTCTTACAGAGGACCCAGGTTTGATCCCCAGCACCCACATGGCGGCCGAGAACCGTCTGAAACTCCAATTCCAGGAGAACTCCAGTTCCAGGGGAATACGAAGCCCTCTTCTGACCTCTGCGGCATTGCACGACACGGGTGCACAAACCTGCATGCAGACAGTACATTCATACACATACAGAAATTTTAAAAAATTAAAAAAAAAAAAAAAGAAAAATGAAATCTC
>VZQC01014038.1:181543-194020 GCA_009823505.1 Rhizomys pruinosus | reverse complement strand
ACTGGTACTCTTAAGACCAACCTGGGTCTCAAGATTCCATTTCAAAAAATACCAACCAACCAAAAAAAAAAAAAAAAAGAAACTCCATGTTTATAAGAAGTAAAAGGAATTATGAAAATAACTGTTAAAATACTAAAGGAGGGGCTGGAGAGATGGCTCTGTGGTTAAGAGCATTGGCTACTATTGATAGAGGATCCAGGTTCAATTCCCAGCACCCACATGATGATTAATAACCATCTGTAGCTCCAGTTCCAGGGGATCCAGCACTCTCCTCTTGCCTCTGCAAGCCTTGCACACACATGGTACACTTACATATATACACAGAAAACACTCATATACTCAAAAATAAATAAATAAAAATTTTTAAGTGCCTCATGGAATTGTGGGTATTTTCAATATTTTTTTCATCGAATATTTCTTTGTGTGTGTGTGTGTGTTTTTGAGAGATGGTCTCCCTGTAGCCCCAGCTGGCCTGGAACTAACCCTGTAGACCAGGCTGGCCTTGAACTCAACAGAGATCCACCTGCCTCTGCTTCCCAAGTGCTGTGATTAAAGGCATGCGCCACCACACCTCAGGCAGGTGGATCTCTGTGAGTTCAAGGCCAGCCTGGGATTAAAGGCATGCACCACCACACCCAGCAACATCAAACATTTTAAATCAACTTTATTACACTCCAGATGTGACAGTCATAAAATACAAGCTATATTTAAAAGTCCCCTTATTTTTACCTCATGAAAATTTACTCAAACTTCCTAGCAGCAAATCCAGCATTTTCAGGGCTAATATTGCAGTGTTACAGGTCAACTCTTTCCTGCAGAGGTCCCATCTAATAACCTAATCCTGAGGCTGGTGGATCTCTGTGAGTTCAAGGCCACAGGCAGGCAGATCTCTGTGAGTTCAAGGCCAGCCTGGTCTACAGAGAGAGTTCCAGGCCAGCTGGGACTAAAGGGAGACCCTGTCTCAAAAAGACCAAAAAAAAAAAAAAATGTTCGCTGTGGGGCCAGTGAGATGGCTCAGCAGGTAAAGCACTTGCTGCAGGCCTGGTAACCTGAGTTCATTCCCTGGAACTCACATAAAGGTAGAGGGAGAGAACCAACTCGACAAAGTTGCCGTTTCACCTTCACACATGTGCCATGGGCATGCACATGCCTGCCTGCCTGCACACATGCACACACACACACTCACACACACATACACACACATGCACACACGCACATACTTGTACACAGGAATGCATCCTCATATCAAAACGCACATATACAATAATAAAATTAAATAAAAATGTTATGTGCTTATAATTTTTGTTTTGGGATGAGGTTTTAATTTTAATTTTGTGTGCACACATGTGAAAGTCAGGGAACAGCCTTCAGGAGTGGTTTCTCTTCCACCTTGTGGCAGGGTCTCTTTTGTTTCTGCTGCTGTGCTGTGTATTCCAGCTGGCCTACAAGCCTCCCAGTTGCACCTGTAGGAGTACTGGGATCACAGCTGTATACCACTGCATCCCGCCATGTACATGTGCAGCATGTGGCCCAGGAATCAAACTCAGGTCATCAAGTGGGTTTTTTGTTTGTTTGGTTTTTTTGTTCGTTTGTTTGTTTGGTTGTTTGATTGGTTTTCTGGGTCTTTTTGAGACAGGATCTTCCTGTAGACCAGGCTGGGTTTGAACTCAAAGAGATCTGCCTGCCTCTGTCTCCCCAGTGCTGGGATTCAAGGCCTGACTTAGGTCATCTGGTTTTTACACTGTTTTTACCTGCTGGGCCATCTCCCTGGCCCTGAGCCATCTCCCTGGCCTGATTTGGTTTTCTGATACAGGATACTCCTTCCTATTAGTTCATGCTGGCCCAAAAGTAGCTATGTAGCCCATGTTGGCCTTGAACTGGTGATCTTCCTGCCTCAGCTTTCTGAGTGGTAGGAATACAGATATGTATCCACATGCCACATGTCTGAATTAATGTTTGTATCTAACAACCCCACTTTAACTTAGTAGGTTTAAGGCCTATCTCCAAATACAGTCCTATTATCATGTATTTGATGTGGTTAGAGCTTCAGCATAGATATTAGGGGATGACACAGTTCATTCCACAGCACATTGTTACCAGGTTACCAGTTCCTGAATGCATTTTTCTGGTTAAGTTGTGTAAAAATATTTATCTGGAAAAAATGCTTTTGTGTCTTTCAGGCAAAAGGCCTGAGAAAAAACAGAAAGTTGAGATTGCTGAATGGGCATATCTGATTCTGTGAACTTGAGGAGAACTAAAGGCCCAACCTGGGGAGCTGGACCATTGTTTTCTTTTTTTTTTTTTTTTTTTTGTCTTTTTGAGACAGGGTCTCCCTGTAGCCCCAGCTGTCCTGGAACTCACTCTGTAGACCAGGCTGGCCTTGGACTCACAAAGATCCGCCTGCCTCTGCCTCCCAAGTACTAGGATTAAAGGCGTGCATTACCACGCCCGGCACTTGTTCTTTTTTGGACCTTTGTTTTCATGACTATTCCTGGAAGTGTTGGCTGCTTCCTGGAGGAAAACTCCATGTGCTGCATTTGATTCATCTAGCCAAGTACAGTGGGGATCCAATTCCAGTTCTCTCATAAAGAACACTTTTTCTGTGGATAGGCAGAACTCTGCATTCTCTGTCTTGGGGACCTTTGGAAACTAACAAGCAGGACAGGAAACAGGGCAGGAGATCCCTTAATGGGGATGGAGGTGGGGATGGATTGGACTTCTGAATATGATCCTGACTGTCCAGACAGGGTCCCAGTCCTGGAGGGCATCTGGGTGAGCTTCCACTTGGCTGGCCAGAGTGTGTTATGCCTGTGGCTTCAGCACAGCTAAAAGGGTCCCCACAGAAACTTTCTTGAGTTAACTTGAACTTGCTAAGTCTAGGCTGCTTGACAGGCATAACTGAGGTCTCTACTGTAGGTTGGTCTCACATTAAAAAACTATTGTGTATGCTGGATGTGGTGGCATACACCTTTAATCCCAGCACTTGAGAGGCAGAGACGGGAGGATCTCTGTGAGTTCAAGGCCAGCCTGTTCTACATAGTGAGTTCTAGGCTAGCCAAAGGTATATAGTGAGACCCTGTGTCAAAAGCATTTTTTTTACATTTAGTGTGTGTGTGTGTACATGTGAAGGTCAGAGAACAACTGTGGTAATCAGTTCTCTCCTTATACCATATGGATATGTGGGTCCCAGGGGTCAAACTCAAGTCATCAAGAAGCTTGGTGGCAAGTGCTTTATCCATGAGATAAAGTCACAGTGGCTCTGGTCTCATATTTTTGCAAGGATCCTACTGAAAGTGATTTTTGCTGTAAGGAGTTTCAACCAGGTGGCTAAAAGACTGCTATTCTTAGATCTGTCTGTAAGGGCTAAGAATGTAGTTAAATTGGTAGAATGCTTGCCTAATATGGACAAAGCACTAAGTTCTATCCCCAGTGCCACGTAAACCAGGCAGGAGGGCACATACCTGTAATCCTAGCAATCAGGAGGCAGAAGATCAAGGTCTTCCTCAGCTGTAGCCAGATCAAGGCCTTGGGATACATGAGAGTCAATAAAAACAACAAAATGGGCTGGAGAGCTCAGCTGGATGCTCTTACAGAAGACTGGGGTTCGAATCCTATCACACACACAGTGTGGCAACAAGGGTCCATAACTCCAGTTCCAGCGGGTCTGACACCCTCTTCTGGCTTCCACTGGCATTGCACAACATGGGTGTGCTTATATACATGTAACACTCATACAGAATATAAAATAAATAACAAAACTGAAGACCTATCTGCAGGGTTGGCCCTGAGCTGACATCTGGGAATTGGTTTTGTGGAAAATTCTCACCATACCTTAGGGGTAAGAATGATTTACTGTGCTTAAACAATGGGGCTTCTGCTGAATCCCCCTTTCTCTCTGGGAGTCTGGAATTCCGGTACTTTAGGCAGGGATGGGGATGTGAAACCCTGGGCTCTGAGCCCTTCTTTCTGAGTGTCATTGGCAGAAGGCATCTCCTGACTGGGTTGTCACAGCTCACAGCTAGGAGTGTGACTGTCCTGGGAAAGGACGGGGCCATGTGTGTCTGCCTTTCCCTGGGGTTTGCTACACACACCTTTTCCTGTGTAGCTTTTGTTTCATGACACTTCACTGTAACAAACTGCAACTGTGAATATCTTCTGCCCAGCGTTGTGAGTAGGATAGTGGAATCATCAAATGGGGAGACCCAGTGCAGTATCCAAAGGGACTTCTGGAAAGTTGGTAGTGTCCTTTCCCAGTCTGAGTGCTCTAATACCAAATGTGGTCAGTTTCTGAAAACTCACTGAGATGTACAATTATAACCAGGCCACTTACATAAATATACTAAATTTCAGTAAAAAACTTAAAATAAAACAGGGGTGGTGGTGGTACATCTGTAATATCAGCATTTGGGCACATGAGGCAGGAGGACTGTTATATTTAAAGCCTTTCTGAGCAACTTAGTGAGACTAACTCAAAGTGAACATTTTTAAGGGTAGGGAGAAGGGTATTGGGTAGATGGATCAGTGGACAAAGCACTTGAAGTGAGTTGGATCCCCAGAACCCATATGAAAGTTGAATGCAGTAGCGTATGCATCAGTAATCGCAGCACCTTTATGGGGAGATGGGCAGTAGAGACAGGAGGCTGTCCAGAAGCTGACAGGCCAGCTGGCCTAGTGTAAGCAGCAGTGAACAAGAGAGGCCCCATCTTAATAAGGAGGAAGCAGAGGCCCAACATCTGAGGTTGTCCTGTGACCTCCTGCTCCCACAGGTTCCTGTACTCACAAGATGTTCACACACACAAACACGTACACACAGGCATACAAAATAAAATGGCTGAGGATATAGCTCAGTTATAAAACAGTTGCCTAGCATGCAGATGACCTTGGGTATTGCAAAGTGTCATGTTGGAATCCAGCCTGTCCAAGTCCCTTCTCAGATACTCCACTGGCACGCCGTGAGCGTCTAGCTAGCAAACCTTGCAGTGGACCAGGCATCCTACCTGTGAAGTGAGTTTATATCCAAGGAGTTCCACATCCTGTGCCCCACCCCTTCCCTGCCTTCTGCCTGGAACCAGGCTCTTGCTGTGAACCTCCCCCACCTTCACATAGTATAAGAGGTTTCCGGGCTGGAGAGATGGCTAGTGGTTAAGAGCTCCAACTCCATGCCGGGCGTGGTGGCGCACGCCTTTAATCCTAGCACTTGGGAGGCAGAGTTCAAGGCCATCCTGGTCTACAGAGTGAGTTCCAGGACAGCTGGGACTATAGGGAGACCCTGTCTTGAAAAGACCAAAAAAAAAAAAAAGAGCTCCAACTCCTCTTGCAGAAGACCCGGGTTTGATCCCCAGCACCCACATGGCGGCTGAGAGCCATCTTTAACTCCAGTTCCAGGGGAATCCGACGCCCTCTTCTGACCTCCGCGGCATTGCACGACACAGGTGCACAGACCTACATGCAGACAGTACATTCATGCACATACAAAAATAAATAAAATTAAAAAATATATAAAAGAAGAGGTTTCTTCTGCCATATATATGGACTTCACTTTTCTTCAGCAACCCGACCATACTGTCTGTCTCTGGAACTGGGACCTGAACTCTCAGAGCCCCTGCCATGCTGTTGCCCCTCTCTCTGTCCATGGTGTTAATAACTCATCTAATAAATTCCTTATTTATTAATTTTTATGTGTATGAGTGTACTGTCTGCATGTAGCTTGGTGCACCCGTGTCATGCAATGCCACAGAGATCATAAGAGGGAGTCGGATTTCCCTGGAACTTGAGTTACAGATGGTTCTTAGCTGCCATGTGGGTGCTGGAATCGAACCCGGGTCCTCTGCAAGAGCAGTCGGTGCTCTTAACTGCTGAGCCATCTCTCCAGCCCCAACTCATCTAATAAATTCTTTAATCCCTAATAATCCATCTCGTCCTCTTGAAAACCTAACAGGTTCAGTTTTCAATGCTGCAAACAAAACAATACAAACATAAGTTCAGATAAAAGATTACAAAGCACTGTGCAGTGCTGGGAATGGAAATCAGGACTGGGTATGGTAGGCACGTGCTCTAGTGCCAGCAACACCCAACCTCTGTGCCCAGTAATTTAGTTAAAATTTTATTTTTATATATTTTTTAATATATATTTTACATTGCCTGCATGTATGTAAGTGTACTTGTGTTGTGCAATGCTGGAGAAGAAGTTCAAAAGAGAGCATCAGAGTTCCCTGGAACTGGAGTTACAGATGGTTGTTAGCCACCATGTGGGTGCTGGGAATCAAACCCAGGTCCTCTTTAAGAGCAACCCGTGGGGCTGGAGAGATGGCCTAGAGGTTAAGAGCGTCGACCACTCTTGCAGAGGACCCGGGTTTAATCCCCAGCACCCACATGGCGGCCGAGAACCATCTGAAAGTCCAGTTCCAGGGGAATCCGACACCCTCTTCTGACCTCCGCGGCATTGCACGACACGGGTGCACAGACCTACATGCAGACAGTACATTCATACACATAAAAAAAAAAAAAAAAAAAAAAGAGCAACCCGTGTTCTTAACTGCTGAGCCATCTCTTCAGCCTCCCACCCCCCTTTTTTTGAAACAAGGTGTCACTGTGTAGACAATGCTGGGCTCAAATTCAGAATCACCTGTCTCTGCTTCTGATGTGTCACCACGCCAGACAAACTTAATTAAAAAAAAAAAAAATCATCTAGCTGGGTGTGGTGGCACATGCCTTTAATCCCAAAACTTGAGAGGCAGAGGGTGATGGATCTCTGTGTGTTCCAGGCCAGCTGGGGCCACAGAGTGACCTGCCTCAAAAAGACCAAAAAAGAAAAAAAAAGAGAGAGAAGAAAAATCATCTAGCCAGGTGTGGCACATGACTTTAATCCCAAAACTCGGGAGGCAGAGGCAGGTGGATCTCTGTGAATTCAAGGCCATCCTGGTCTACACAGAGAGTTCCAGGCCAGCTGGGGCTACAGGGAGGACACCCCCCCCCAAAAAAAAAAAACCCCAAAAACTATTTGCCCACATGTATGGAAGTGCACCTGTTTGGGAAGTCAGAACAGGGTATCAGATCCTCTGGAACTGGAGTTACAGATGGTTGTTAGCTGCCCAGTGGGTGCTGGGAACTGAACAAGGGTCCTCTGTAAAAGCAGCCATTGCTCTTAACTGATGAGCTATCTCTCCAGACCCAAACTTAATTTTATTTTATTTTTTTGGTAGTTTTGAGACAGGGTCTCCCTGTAGCTCCAGCTGTCCTGGAACTCACATTTGCCTGTTAAGCGGGCTGGTTTTGCTCAGGTTTGGTTTATTCAGGCAAGCCTAACAGGAGACATGGGAGGCGGTGCTCTCGGAAGCCAGTCCTGTAGGCCTAGTTTCTGCTTTCCAAGGCTGGCTGGGGTGCAGAAAGGTGCCAGGTGAGCTGCGTGAGCATCGTGGACCAAGCAGACAGAAATCAGAACGAATCACTGGGGCTCGCCGGGCAAGGAGCGGGGCTTGGTTTCCCAGTCTAGCCCACGTGCCTGCGCTATGCAAAGCCCTGCCTAGTAGAGGAGCTCTGCTCCAGACCCGGTTTAAAGGCGGCTGCGCCGTAGAGCGCTCCCATGTTGCCTTGCGGCGGGCGGGTGTGGATTTTAAATCCCTGCGGCCAATCAGTGGCGCGCAGGCTCTTGTAACGTTCCCAGCGCCGCGTTTGAATTCGGGGAGGAGCAGAGCTGGGCAGACCCCTCTGCACCCTCCCTGCCAGGTCGGCCGTGCAATTTCGGGAGCATGAATGCAGCTGCGAAAGCAGGAAAGCTGGCCCGAGCACCGGCCGACCCCGGGAAAGCCGGGGTCCCGGGGGTTGCAGCTCCGGTGGCCCCAGCGGGCGGCCCGCCGGCCAAAGAGATCCCGGAGTTCCTAGTGGACCCCCGCAGCCGGCGGCAGTACGTGCGGGGTCGCTTTTTGGGCAAAGGAGGCTTTGCCAAGTGCTTCGAGATCTCAGATGCAGACACTAAGGAGGTGTTCGCGGGCAAGATCGTGCCCAAGTCCCTGCTGCTCAAGCCCCACCAGAAGGAGAAGATGTCCATGGAGATCTCCATCCACCGCAGCCTCGCACACCAGCATGTCGTGGGCTTCCACGGCTTTTTCGAGGACAGTGACTTCGTGTTTGTGGTACTGGAGCTCTGTCGCAGGAGGGTGAGTGTCTCTGCTGGGGGGCTGGGGCTGCTTGGGGGCTCGGGTTGGGGTGGCCGCACCGGGAACTGCTGGGGGCCGGGGGGCGGTTGCCCGCCGAAGGGAGCCTGAGATTTGGAGTAGCTTAGAGGAACTTGGCTGGAGGCAGAGTGGAAAAGGCCTGCGTGGCCCTCGGAGCTGATAGGTAGGGGCACAGGGAGGGGAGCCAGGGCCTGTGGCTCTAGGGAAGACGCTCCTGACTGCGAGGCATGCGTGGGTGGGTGCGGGTAAGAGGTGCGAAGCTCCGGAGTTGCTAGAAAAAGGGGTCCCGGACTAAGGGTGCCACGGACCGGGAGCTTCGGTAGTGGGTCTTAGAGGGTGTGGTTTGAGCCAGACTTCAGAGCTTCCGGAGGAGGGAGGGGGTGTCCACACTGGGGTTGAGAGAGGGCCCTGGGGCAAGGCGGGGATAATTCAAAGAGATGGTCCTATGAGTGGTAGTGTGACCAGTGCCCTGGCCCGTGCTGAAGTTGCAAGTTCCCTGTGGGGGCAGCCACAGGGAAAGGCAGAAACCTACCTGTCAAACCCCTGTTCCCACTCCTTGAGATGGAACTGAGTCCCACTTCCCTACCTTCACAGTCTCTCCTGGAGCTGCACAAGAGGAGGAAAGCACTGACTGAGCCCGAAGCCCGCTACTACCTGCGGCAGATCGTCTTGGGCTGCCAGTACCTGCACCGAAACCGGGTCATTCACAGGGATCTCAAGCTGGGCAACCTCTTCCTGAATGAGGATCTGGAGGTGAAAATAGGTGAGATGCTAGGGCTGCAGGGGCGAGGTGGCAAGAAGGAACTGGAGAGAATGAGGGAGGGTGGCGAGTGGAGGTGGCAGTGCTGTCCTCCAGAAAGCCTCTAGCCAGAAGTTCGAGGAGCCCCACGCTGGCAGCTTGTCTTCTAGGCATTGTTTGCACCTCAGCATGAGCTTCTTTTTTAAAAGCCGACAACTTCTTTTATATCTTGTGCAGAAAAATTAAAAAATAAAAAATAAAAGCAGACAACACCAGCGGGGCGTGGTGACTCACGCCTTTAATCTCGGAGTTCAAAGCCAGCCTGGTCTACAGAGTGAGTTCCAGGACAGCTGGGTGGGTGTACAGAGAGACCCTGTTTCAAAAAGACACATACACAAAAAGTTCTTTAAAAAAAAAAAAAGTAACAGCACTCCGTCAGTGTCTCTGCTGCTACACTGGAAAGTTGCAAAGTGCCTGTCCTCTTGAGATCAGTGTGCCACCCTGCACTCCCTCACCTCTCAGTTCTTGTTAGACTTGCAAGTAACCCTCATGCAAGTTACGTATTTGCTTAGTCTCTGAAGGCATCAAATTCTGCTGTCCCCGAATTCTCCTTTTAGAAGCCTACTTGCTTTCATTTTCTTTGTCTTTCTTTTTTGTGTGTATGCATGTGTTTTGAATTACATGTACCTATGAGGGGGGTGGAGTGCACAGTGCACATGCCATAGTCCACACATGGAGGTCAGGGGACCACTTGTAGAAATCAATTAACTCTTGCTATCTGGGTCCTGGGATCAAACCCAGGTCATCAGTCTTGGAGACAAGCACCTTCCATCTCACTGGCCCCCAGGACTGCTTTCTAAAGGGAGGTTGCTAAAGGGCATTGGGAGGCTGGGGTGGTGGTACGGTTCAGGGAGCAGGGGCTTTGAGCTTTGGCTCTGGGTAGTCAGGTCTCAGGTAGCTGTCTGCAGTAACAGATGTTAGGGCTGGCATCTTAGCATCTCCCCTTTCTCCTTCTGTCCCAGGGGATTTTGGACTGGCAACCAAAGTGGAATATGATGGGGAGCGGAAGAAGACGCTGTGTGGCACTCCAAATTACATAGCTCCTGAGGTGCTGAGCAAGAAGGGGCACAGTTTTGAGGTGGATGTGTGGTCCATTGGGTGCATCATGTAAGTTGGAAGTAGTCTCAGGAGGAGCTTTTTGAGAAGTCTCCCAGTTGACTTACCTTCTGGCTCTTTCTGCAGTATGGAAAGGTTGTTTAGAGGAAACTTGCCCCAAGATGAAGCCCTATTTCCATGTTTTGTCAGGCCTGGATTCCTGAAGGTTGGGCTGTGGGTCCAGGGATGGGACCAGAAGGCCTCTACACTCCTTTTCTCCCCCCAGTTTTTAAAAGATTTTATTTATTTAGTATGTATGGGTGTTTTGCCTACATGTATTATAAATGCACCCATGTCATGCAGTGCCCACAGAGGTCAGAAGAGGGCATCTGATCCCCTGGAACTGGAGTTAAGGACTGTTGTTAGCCACCTCATGAGTACTGGGACTGAACCAGGGTCTTCTGTAAGAATAGCCAGTGCTGGGGCTGGAGAGATAGCCTAGTAGTTAAGAGAGCCGACTGCTCTCTGGGCTGGAGAGATGGCCTAGAGGTTAAGAGTGCCGACTGCTCTTGGGGCTGGAGAGATGGCCTAGAGGTTAAGAGTGCCGACTGCTCTCAGGGCTGCAGAGATGGCCTAGTGGTTAAGAGTGCCGACTGCTCTTGCGGAGGACCTGGGTTCGATCCCCAGTACCCACATGGCGGCTGAGAACCATCTGAAACTCCAATTCCAGGAGAACTCTAGTTCCAGGGGAATTGGACACCCTCTTCTGACCTCTGTGGCATTGCACGACATGGGTGCACAGACCTGCATGCAGACAGTACATTTATACACAGACAAAAATAAAAAAAATAATAATAAAAAAAAGAGTGCCGACTGCTCTTGCAGAGAACCCAGGTTTGATCCTCAGCACCCACATGGTGTCTGAGAACCATCTTTAACTCCAGTTCCAGGGAAATCCGACACCCTCTTCTGACCTCCACGGCATTGCATGACATGGATGCACAAACCTACATGCAGACAGTACATTCATACATATACAAGAATTAAAAAAAAGAAGAATAGCCAGTGCTCTTAACTACTGAGCCATCTCTCCAGCCTGCTACTCAAAGAGCACACAGATCCATGTCATCAACACCTGGAAGCTTGTTAGGAATGCCGAGTCTCAGGACCCAAGATCCTTACTGAATCTGAGTCTTGGTTTTAACATGATACCTGGTTGACTCCCCATAAAGCTTTGGAAACACTGGTAAGCACTGGATGGGAGAGTTGGGCCCGGCGTTAGGCTGACACTGGAGATGAGCGTGGCCTAGGTATCTGGCCAGCAGACAGGGCTGGTGGTAGGTAGACGCTTGGACCTTTGTGAATGTCATCATTTTTGTTGCCTTGAGTACTGGAGAGCTAGGCCAGTGCTATAGCACTGGCTTTGGTATTCTGTGGTGGGGCTTCTCCCCCAACCCCCCCCCCAAGAAGAAACTCCAAGCCTTAAGTGTAGAACTGGCAGACAGAGCTTCTACAGCAATGGGCAGCCCAGCCACCTTGGCCTCTTGTAGATAGTGGTAGCCTCTATTTCCCCTTGGAGAGTCCTCTATCACTTCAGGCCAGAGCTGCACAATCCCTGGCCCATTGGTTCCTGAGGCTCTAGGCAGACTTAGGTTGCCCTCGCACATCCCAGCCAATGAGTCCAAAGGATGGGACTGCTGGGAGTTTTGAATGAAATCTTTCCTTGTGCTTACAGGTATACCTTGCTAGTGGGCAAACCACCTTTTGAGACCTCATGCCTGAAAGAGACCTACCTCCGGATCAAGAAGAATGAGTACAGTATTCCCAAGGTAACTACAGTGCTTCATGTTTCGGTTCATTTTATTTTTCCCTCAAAGCAGTTCATTGATCCCAGACATATCCTAGAGACAGAGTCAGGTCAGTCCTACCCCCAGCGTAGCCACAGAGCTTTCCAGTGGTGTACATCTAAAGGCTGGCCTGGAACTATGTAGAGATTTCAAGCTTCTTTCTCTGCTGCCTTTCCCACCCGAGTGTTGAGATTACAGGCATATGCTACCATGCTGATTTCATGCTTGGGATCAAATTTGGGGCCTTGTGCGTTGTTGGCAAGTACTCTACCAAGTTTCATACATCCCAGCCCAAGGTTTACTTTTTGTTTGTTTGTTTGTTTGTTTGAGACAAGGTCCCCCTGTAACCCCAGCTGGCCTTGAACTCACAGAGATCTGGCTGCCTCTGCCTCTGCCTCTGCCTCCCAAGTGCTGGAATTATAAAGGCGTGTACCACTACCTGGCTAGCCGTGGACACTTTTAATCCCAGAACTTGTAAGACAGAAGCAGGTAGATCTCTGTGAGATCAAGGCCAGCCTGGTCTACAGTGAGTTCCAAGCTAGCTGGGGCTACAAGGAGACTGTTTCTTTTTTTTTTTTTTTTTTTTTTTTTAAATGTGTGTGGGTGTGTTTTCTGCATGTAG
>VZQC01014038.1:164570-180812 GCA_009823505.1 Rhizomys pruinosus | reverse complement strand
TTTTTTTTGGTCTTTTCAAGACAGGGTCTCCCTGTAGCCCCAGCTGTCCTGGAACTCACTCTGTAGACTGTAGACTAGGCTGGCCTTGAACTCACAAAGATCCTCCTGTCTCTGCCTCCCAAGTGCTAGGATTAAAGGTGTGTGCTACCACACCCGGCTTCATTTGTTTTTTGTTTTGTTTTTTTTTTAATTTATTTTTTAAATTTTTTATTTATTTTATGTGTATGAATGTACTGTCTGCATGTAGGTTTGTACACCCATGATGTGCAATGCCGTAGAGGTCAGAAGAGGGCGTCAGATTCCCCTGGGACTGGAGTCAAAGACGGTTCTCAGCCGCCATGTGGGTGCTGGGGATTGAACCCGGGTCCTCTGCAAGAGCAGTCGGCACTCTTAACCACTAGACCATCTCTCCAGCCCCCTCATTTGTTTTTATGTATATGTTTTGCCTGTGTACACGTAAGTGCATTCATGCATACAATGCCTTTGGTCAGAAGAGGGTGTCAAATCCTCTGAAACTTATTATTGACCATTGTTAGGTGCCATGTGGTGGTTAGGTATTAACCTAGGTCCTCTGCAAAAGCAGCCAGTGTGCTTACCCATTGGGCCATCTCTCCAGCCCCAGACTGTGCTCTGAGAGGCAAGGTCAGACTCCTGAACCAGGCTTCCCATGTGTAAAATGGAATTACTGCCTCTGGAGACCTCCAAGGGCTTCTCACTGACAACGTGACATCCATTTTCATAACTGATAACACAAGTGCATTTAAAGGGAAAGGCCATATCTGCAGAAATAGGGCACATGGCCACTTTCACTTTGGTGTCCTTGACTTGTGTGAAGCCAAGAAACCTATCTCTGCTAGGACGGGTAGAGTAGATGCATCATGAAAGGTCAGTTCACTATCAGACAGCATGCATTGGCTTCAGGCAGCTTGACTACTTGGGGTATTTTAGCTTTATCACTTGCCACATGTGTGTTCTTTCTTCCTCCCCCAAATCTGTTTCCTCTTTTTTTTTTCTTTTGTCTTTTTGAGACAAGGTCTCCCTGTAGCCCCAGCTAACTCACTCTGTAGACCAGGCTGGCCTTGAACTCACAAAGATCCGCCTGCCTCTGCCTCCCGAGTGAGTGCTAGGATTAAAGGCGTGCGCCACCACGCCCGGCTCTGTTTCCTCTTTTTTTTTTTTTTTTTATTAATTTTATTTATTTCTGTATGTGTATCAATGTACTGTCTGCATGCAAGTTTGTGCACCCGTGTCGTGCAATGCCGCGGAGGTCAGAAGAGGGTGTTGGATTCCCCCGGAGCTGGAGTTCTCCTGGAATTGGAGTTTCAGACGGTTCTCGGCCGCCATGTGGGTGCTGGGGATCGAACCCGGGTCCTCTGCAAGAGCGGTTGGCGCTCTCAACCGCTAGGCCATCTCTCCAGCCCGTGTTTCCTCTTTTGTAAGCAAACCCTAATAGAGATGCTCACACTTGTAGTCCCAGCACTCGGAAGTCCCTAGACCTATTGGCACTTAATAGGTACAGAGTTAATGCTGGACTGTGACTAACTGGCCTGTGCTGGATTTTATCCCATTAAATCATCTTGGGTTCCCAGCATTGTGCCCTCCTCCCCCATTTTACAAGTCTGTAAGCAAAGGCCCTAGAAAAAGCCCAGGTAACTTGCACAAGGTATCAAGGGGCAGAACTAAGGTTTAAACACAGGTCTTAGGACACTGAAGCCTATGGTCTCAGCCGCTTCTCTCTCTGGTGGTCTCAGCCGCTTCTCTCTCTCTCTGGTGGTCTCAGCCGCTTCTCTCTCTCTCTGGTGGTCTCAGCCGCTTCTCTCTCTGGTGGTCTCAGCCGCTTCTCTCTCTCTCTGGTGGTCTCAGTTAACTTTAAAGGCTTTGGCCAGGATAAGGTCTGGAGGGGGTGGGGCCCAAGTTAATCTTGAGTGCCAAGAGGGAGGAAAGGGTCCTCAGCCCTCAGGGTGAAGGAGGTGGAGGACCTGGTGGTAATTATGACTGCTGAGCTGTGTTATGTTTAGACCAGGAGCATCCAGCCGCATGTGGGCTGGGGTTCCTGCCACATCCTGCCTAAGGCTCTGCCTCTCTGCTCCAGCATATCAACCCCGTGGCTGCCTCCCTCATCCAAAAGATGCTTCAGACGGACCCCACTGCCCGCCCCACCATCCACGAGCTGCTCAATGATGAGTTCTTCACTTCTGGCTACATCCCTGCCCGTCTCCCCATTACCTGCCTCACCGTCCCACCAAGGTTTTCCATAGCTCCCAGCAGCCTGGACCCCAGTGTCAGGAAGCCTCTCACAGTCCTCAATAAAGGTAAAGATGGTTCTGGGTGAGACAAATCCTGGAGAGCCCAGGCCTGTTGGCTGCAGTGGCTTAGTGCCTGCCCTGGGCCGAGACAGGCTCCTGCCCTGTTCTGCTTCCAGGCCCTTCTGCCCCTTGGCTCTCAGGAAAATCAAACCTTACATGTGTGAATTAGTCTACTGGGGCCTAAAAGGAAAATGGACTGAACACCAAGCCTAGAAAATTCTTTTTGATCATTTTAAGAAGGATTAAATATTTCTCTTACATGGTTCATTGAAAAAGTCGGAAGTTTTCAGATACACATATAAAATACAATGCACTGTCCATCCTCAAAATCACTTCCACCCCGCCTCCTTACCAGATTCAGCTTTATCAAGATTCATGTACCCTTGGGTTTTTGGTTTTTTTTTTTTTAGTCTATAGTTGTTTAGGTTGCCCTTGAACTCAATTCTTCCTCAGCCTCCTGAGTGATGGGATAACAGGTGTATACTACAGAATCCAGCTTTTATAGGCAGAGGTACTCAGCGCTATACAAATGAGTGAATCCAGTTTTTGAATGTCAGTATGGCTAATTCCAGCAATTGGTCATTTTACCCTTTTAAACTAATAAGTCTCTTAAAAAATAAATATTTTCTTTGAAAACTATAGGACCGCATGTCCTTGCCTTCATTTCTAGATTTTTTTTTTTTGTAGGTCCAAATTAGGACATGTTTGTGAGTGGTGCTTGTATTTATGATATTTCTGATTCACATTGTTTTAATATTTTGCTATTAGCCCAAACTTCTGAGCTCTTCTTAGTGTGTCCAGTCAGGGGAGAAATACTGATTTTCTTCATTTATTATTTATTTTATGTGTATGATGGAATTGCCTGCATGTATGTAAGTACACCTGTGTTGTGCCTACAGAGGTCAGAAGAGGGTGTTGGATCCCCTGACATTGGCATTGCAGATGGTTATTAGCCGCCATGTGGGTGCTGGCAATCAAACCCAGGTCCTCTGCAAGAGCAGACAGTGCTCTTAACTGCTGAGCCATCTCTCTAGTCCCCTTCTCTTTTGTAAGGTATCTATCTATCCATCCATCCATCCATCTATCTATCCATCCATGCACCTGAGTGCAAGTACACACAGAGGCCAGGAGACGCATTGGGTCCCCTGAAGCTGGAGTTACAGGTGGTTGTGAGTTGCCAGACAATGGGTGCTAGAAATCAAACTCTGATCCTCTGCAAGAAGAGCAGGTATTCGCTCTTCTTGCCATCTCTCCAGCCCCTTGATTTTTCTTTTACTTGGTTATATGGCCTTGATGGGTCTCTCTAGTGAATCCTGCCTGTGACAATTATTATCATTCTAGTTTTTCTTTTTTTTCTTGAAACAGGGTCTCATGTAGCCCAGGCTGGCTTCAAACTCACAGTAGCCAAGGGTAACCTTGAACTTCTAATCCTCCTGCTTCTACCTCCCTATTTCTGGGATTACAAGATTGCCATACCATGCCCAGTTTATGCTGTACTGGGGTGGAACCCAGGGCCTTGTGCATGGTAGGCAAGCACTCTACCAGCTAAGTTGCCTCCCCAGCCCCTTTTCCTTTTAATTTGTTTTTCTTTCTCTTTTGTGGTGCTGTGGCAAACCCAGAGCCGCAAGCATGCTACTGAATGATGTTTCTCCTTCCTAGCTTCCTAGGTTATTGAGATTGTGCTAATATGAAGGGTTGCCCCTTTTCTCCCATTTTCTGATTTGTTTTATTATTCGTGTTAGTGAATAGATTTCTATCTACTAACACTAGATTTCTGTCTTATTTGGGGGACTATAATTAATACTGCTGTTTTAAGGATTATTTTCTTTTGTTTCTGATTCTGAACATGTAGCATTAGCTTTACAGAGATTTTCTTTTTTCTTTTTCTTTTTTTTTGTATTTTCGAGACAGGGTCTCCCTGTAGCCCCAGATGTCCTGGAACTCCCAGAGATTCACCAGCCTCTGCCTCCTGAGTGCTGGGATTAAAGGTGTGCTCCACCACACCTGGCTGTAGAGATTTTCAAACCTAGCTCTAAAGGTGGAGGAGAATCTCATGACAAATCCCTGTTTATTTCTTCTCTCTATCTCTTTCTTTCTTTCTTTCTTTCTTTCTTTCTTTCTTTCTTTCTTTCTTTCTTTCTTTCTTTCTTTCTTTTCTTCCTTCCTTCCTTCCTTCCTTCCTTCCTTTCTTCTCTCTCCCTCCCTCCCCTCCTCCCTCCCTCCCTCTCTCCCTCCCTCCCTCCCTTCCTTCCTTCCTTCCTTTTATTTTATGTGTATGAATGTACTGTCTGCATGTAGGTTTGTGCACCTGTGTCGTGCAATGCCAAGGATGTCAGAAGAGGGCGTCAGATTCCCCTGGAACTGGAGTTCTCCTGGAATTGGAGTTACGGACGGTTCTCAGCCACCATGTGGGTGCTGGGGATCAAACCCGGGTCCTCTGCAAGAGCAGTTGGTGCTCTTAACCACTAGGCCATCTCTCCAGCCCTTTCTTCTCCATTTCTAATAGTTTGATAACATTTGAACAGATTCATATATATATATATATATATATATATATCTACTACTACACAACTATCTCTTGCTGGAATTTTAAAATCAGATCTTGAATATTATCACAGATGTTATTTTATTTATTGAAAACTTAAGAAAAAATTCCCATTACACAGGAGAAGTAGCACATTTTGGTTTGGGAAAATGAATCTTGCAAGCCTAAAGACAGCCAGAACCACCTGTGCTTCCACTGGGCACTCCAGCCACTCCTTCAAGGTGCATCCCCTTAGAGAACCGTTCTATGTATAGGCATGGAAAGCAAGACTTGGATGGAGAAATCTTGTAGGCTTTTACTTAAAGGCCTGTGGATCCATCCTGCTGCGCGGTATGGCTCACTCAGTCCTCCACCTTCTTGGATCCTTGCATTCTTTGCTTGAAGTGGTGCAGTTCGGAGCTCCTGGTGCCTCAGGCTGCCGCCTTTGAGTGCCAGGTGGATGTTGGGTCAGAGGCCTTGAGCACCTGAGGTTCTGTCTCTTGGTGAGCACCTCACACCTGTCACAAACATGGCAGTTGCTGCACTAGTAACGGGTCACTGACTCAGTTTCCCCAAAGCAATGGTGGCTAACAGAATCCTCTGGAAGAGTGCTGATAGTCCCATGTTCTCTCCACCATTGCGTACTTGGCCAATGACCATGTCATCTTCCTAGGCACAGAGAACCCCCAGCCCGAGCCTCCCCGGGAAAAAGAAGAACCAGTTGTTCGGGAGACTAATGAGGTGGTGGAAGGTCATCTGAGTGACATGCTGCAGCAGCTGAACAGTGTCAATGCCTCCAAGCCTTCTGAGCGAGGGTTGGTGCGGCAAGGTGAGTGTTTCTGGGCCTGTGCCTCAGGAGAAGCCAGGCTGGCTCCTTTAGCACGGGGAGTGGAGGTCGTCCAGGCCTCTCTGCACAGAGCCTTTGCTTTTCCCCTTCCCTGTCAGAGTTAGCCTGACATCCAGAGCCCTCCATGGTGTGGCTCAGTCCTTTTCCTATACCAGTGTCCCTTGCGCTGATAGGCCACCTCTATATATCTGCACCTGCTATGGCTTCTTTCTATCTAGGGAATTAATTCCTCAGGTCCCAAGAGACCCAGACCAGCTCTAGCCTCAGGCTTTTGCGCCCCTGGAATGCACTTTACTTTCCTTCCTAGCTCACAGGTTTTTAACTTCTTAACTTTATTTTATTTATTATTTTTTTGATCCTTTTGAGACAGGGTCTCCCTGTATTCCCAGCTATCCGGGAACTTGCGTATGTAGACCAGGCTGGCCTTGAACTCACAGAGATCCACCTGCCTCTGCCTCCAGAGTGCTGGGATTAATTAAAGGTGTGTGCCACCATGTCCAGCCTAAGATGGTTCTTAGCCGCTGCCGTGTGGGTGCTGGGAATTGAACCTGGGTCCTCTGCAAGAGCAGTCAATGCTCTTAACCACTAAGCTATCTCTCCAGCCCCTGGAGAAGCTCTTGAGAACAAAGTCCAAGCAAATATAGATCAAGCAAATATAGATAAAGCTCTTCAGGCCCATATTGATGATCTATTGGTGTATGTCAAATGACCACAAAACCTGGTACTTTAAAACAGCATACAGTGCTAACCCATAATTTCTTTGGCTCAAGGGCTGATAATGACTTAGCTGGGGCTGGTTGGGATCAAATAACTTGCAAGAAACCCTCATGATCAGGCTTGTTAATCCTTCCATCACAAAAGAAGACTTAGGGAGGGTCAATAGAACCTCACCCAAAGATTCCAACCACTCTCCCAACACCTTACTCCAAGCTGTATGTACTTCTGGCCAGGATGCATGGGATCTCATCTTAGGATGAGTATGTAGAATGTGGAAGTTTAGCTCAAGAGGTCAGGGAGCTTATTCATGCAGCTATGGCGAAGTTGTCCATGCTGGAATAAGACTCCTCCATGGTGCGGTGTTTTGTAGTCAGTCACCCATGCTCTGGAAGCAAGAGCAATACACTCATTGGTTCACATGTTTTGGTCTGTCATTGGTACACCATGTGGGGTGATTAGGCATTTGTTCTTGTCTTCCCAGGGAACATTCACACAACCAAAGATAAAAATAACTTTTAATGGGCTGGAGAGATGGCCTAGTGGTTAAGAGCGCTCACTGCTCCTGCAGAGGACCCGGGTTCAATCCCCAGCACCTACATGGCGGCTGAGAACCGTCTTTAACTCCAGTTCCAGGGGAATCCGACACCCTTTTCTGACCTCCGCAGCATTGCATGATACGGGTGCACAAACCTACATGCAGACAGTACATTCATACACACACAAAAAAAAAAAATTAAAAAAAAGAAACAAAAATAACTTTTAATGTAAATAAAAATAAAGTTTATTACCACATTTTGTGCAGCATGGGCACAGAAATCTGCAAACTTTCTGTACAGAGTAGTAGAATCTTTATTCTTTTTTTTTTTCTTCTTCTTTGAGACAGGGTCTTCCTATAGCCCCAGCTGGCCTGGAACTCACTCTGTAGACCAGGCTGGCCTTTAACTCACAGAGATCTGCCTGCCTCTGCCTCCAAGTGCTAGGATTAAAGGCATGTACCACCACTCCTGCTTAAAGACAATTCTTAGCTGCCATGTGAATCAAACCCAGGTCCTCTGCAAAAGCAGTCAGTGTTCTTAACCGCTGAGCATCTCTCCAGCCCCAGAATCTATTCTTGAGTAGATCATTTATCAAAACTCCAGTAATCTTGTGAGTTCAGTAATCTTACCAGGCACAGTTTGCCCCCAGTGTCACCCTGGTGTCTGCTGGTGTCACTGCCCTGACATCCACATCCGGTACTTCCAACCCTTCGCCTGTCTTAGTTCTCTCATTGTAGGGTATTTGTAATGGGCTTGTTTTGTGCCACAAGTCTAGCATTTTGGTGTTTCTGGAACTGATGGTCTGCTCAGTTTCTTAATTGCTTTAACCTGTAACCTGGAGCTTTAGGCAGTCCTCCGGCCACTGACTTTCACCATAACAGAGTAACAGTGACTCTGTCTGCCCAGTATACTCCCTCAGGGTGGGCTACCTATGAAGACCAGAGGGAAGAGGCTGGCCTAACCAGTGTACTTTGTTTCTGTCCCAGAGGAGGCTGAGGATCCTGCCTGCATCCCCATCTTCTGGGTCAGCAAGTGGGTGGACTATTCAGACAAGTATGGCCTTGGTAGGTTTCTTCCAGAATGGGGGTTTGGAGAGGCTCAGGTGTGGCTAAGTTACCCTTTGAGTGAGTGTGCTTGGTTTTGTGTGTGTGTGTGTGTGTGTGTGTGTGTGTGTGTGTGTGTGACTAAGGATTGAACTTAGGGCCTTGTACATGCTAGGTAAGCTCTCTACTGCTGAGCTGTATATATCCCCAGGCCTCCCAGGCCTATATCCCTCTCCCCCACCTGAGATCCTTCCATCTGGCACTAGGCTACCAGCTGTGTGACAACAGTGTTGGGGTGCTCTTCAATGACTCAACACGCCTCATTCTCTACAATGACGGTGACAGCTTGCAGTATATAGAGCGGGATGGCACAGAATCCTACCTCACTGTGAGTTCTCATCCCAACTCCTTGATGAAGAAAGTAAGTACTGGTTGCTGAGAGCAACGGTGGGTGTTGGGGCTGTACCGGGTCAGGCCCTCATTAGGTATCACTTCCCCACTTTCCAACCAGATCACTCTCCTCAAGTATTTCCGAAATTACATGAGTGAACACTTGCTGAAGGCAGGGGCCAATATCACTCCTCGAGAAGGCGACGAGCTGGCCCGACTGCCCTACCTACGAACATGGTTCCGCACACGCAGTGCTATCATCCTGCATCTCAGCAATGGCACTGTGCAGATCAACTTCTTCCAGGTGTGCAGGGGCAGGAGATGCAGAAGGTGTACTTGGGGTGGCCGTGTAGGTTGGGTGTTGGTCAGGAGTCCCTGTCCTTGACAAGGCAGTGAGGTGGGCCTGCCCCCATCAGCTATAGTGCCCTCCTACCCTTTGCCTCCTCATCCCCAGGCACTAGCAGCTGGGACCCTCACTCTCCCTTCCTCCTAGGACCACACCAAACTCATCCTGTGCCCACTGATGGCAGCAGTCACTTACATTGACGAGAAGAGGGACTTCCGCACATACCGCCTGAGCCTCCTGGAGGAGTACGGCTGCTGCAAGGAGCTGGCTAGCCGTCTGCGCTATGCCCGTACCATGGTGGATAAGCTACTCAGTTCCCGCTCAGCCTGCAACCGCCTGAAGACCTCCTCCTAGGCTTCCTTCCCCTTGACTGGTGCCCCTTCACTGCTAGCCCTGAGCCTGTGCTGCTGGACTCCTGGGCTGTTGTCAGTGCCTTCCGGGGCTGGACAGAAAGCTGTGCCATCCTTACAGGGATTACTATGTAAGTTATTTTTGTACATGTGGGTCCTCCAGACTTCCCCTGTCCTCAGCCCATTGTTTCAATTGTACAGATATTTCTATTGAATTTGGGACTACCCTTTCTTTCTTTAGCTTTATATACATTAAATATATGTATTCTCCGAGAGTGTCTAGACCCAGAGTTTCTCTGCTCTAGCAGCCTCAGGCCTCCAGGCTGCTGCTAGTCTTTCACTGGTGCTTCCTGAGAACAGCTTCAGCCATAGACCCAACTCCTAGGCTCACCTCTGAGGCTCTTGGCTGGCCCAGCTTCTTGTGGCACCTGGCAGGGCCCCCTGGCATCAAAAGTTGGGGGATAGTAGGCCAGGAAGAGGCTCTCAGAAGCACATGTCCTCATGGCGTGGTAAGTGTGGAGCAGCAGCCTCGGAAAGCGCTGTGTGAAGTACTGGATGAAGGCGTCGGGGAGTTGGCCTAGTGCTTGGCGGACCTCAGTCGGGAGCTCCCTATAGTGATGCTTCTTGGGTGGGCAGAGCAGGGAGCCTGGCTCAGTTGTCATAGGCCTTCCCTTTCCTGGTCCCTCCCTACTCTTAGTCCCTCCCAGGCTTTAGAACATACCTTGTTCCTCATGGCACGGAGTAGGTCTCGAACTGATGTCCCCTTGTATGTCCGGAACCGTCTCAGATCTGTGGGGAAAGAAAGGGGCTGCAGGGGTGTCCCTGCTGGGTCCCTCTGCCCCTCAGGCCCACTCCATGTATAGCCTTTACCTGCCTGCAGCGGTGAGGAGATGTGCTTATGCCAGTTGTCTCGGACTACCTTGTGGCCTCCCGCCTCCAGTGCCATCACCAGGGGGCTCTGCTCTGGCTCCTTCTCCAGCCAGTCACTGACATCCTAGGATGGCACAGAGCCTCTGAACTTAGGACGATGGCAAGGGGCCATTGCTTCCTGGAGAGGATGGCTTCCTATGCTCTACCTCCTTGCCATCACCCACTAGAAGCAAGCACTGCTGTCTTTTCTATGGCTAGGTAGCCTGTGACTCAGGCATGGTGTCCCTTGGGTCACAAATGGGAGGCATGTGTGCATTGGAGCACGAGTGACCAGATGAGACCAGGCTGTATTCCTACACAAAGGGCACCTGGAGCCAAGCCACAAACACGGATCCCAGGGAAGCCAAGCAGGCAAGGCTTCAGGGTATTTTCCCCTAGACTCTCAGACTTCCCCTTTCATGTTCAGGACCAAACCTTGAAACTTTGAGGTGGTGGGAGGTGCTTCCCAAGATTTTCATCTGACCTGGAAGAACTGAAGCTGCTTGGCTTTGCTCCAAAAGAGGGGGTGGGCCAGCACCCATCCTGCCGAAGGGCGTTCCTGGGGTAGCAGGCGCAGCATGGCTTCTACCAGGTCCCGGGCCACAACCTTATCTGGAGGGCAGAAGGCAGGGATGGCCTCTGCCTGCCCAGCCTCAGCCAGGCCTCCCTCACGTCTGTCTCCTGTCAGCTGGCCCAGCTCTCCCTTACCATGGGCCTCTTCCTCCAGCTGAGCCAGACAAGGGTCCCCTGAGATGATGTTGGCTTGGCGGTAGAGACTCTCTCCAAAGGGGTGGCAGCCTCCAGAAAGCACATAATAGAACACGCAGCCTGCAGAGAAGATGTCCACAGCACTGGTCTGGGGGCCAGAGAGTGAGCATGAGAGGAGGAAGTGGGCTGACTAGGTCCTCCTGGGTCTGCGGTGCAGCCGGGGCGATGTTGACACAGGGCACAGGGCACTTCCTTCGCCCCTGCTGAGGTTCTGGGTCTGGTTTCCCATCTCCTTTCCTGTAGGGTGTGTGCAGGGAGCCAAGTAGAGGCCACGTGCACTTCCGCTGGAGGCCAGGGTGCAGATGTGACCCAGCATGGGCCTCCGGTTGTCACCAGGAGACTACCAGGGTGGCAGAGCTGATTTTTGCAAGTGAATCTAATCCAGGCTTTGGGGGGGATAGGGGGGTGATTTCCCCAATATTAAAATACTGGCTGCCAATCTCCCTCCCCCACTGCTTTTTTTTTTTTTTTTTTGGTCTTTTTGAGACAGGGTCTCCCTTTAGTCCCAGCCGTCCTAGAACTCACTATGTAGACCAGGCTGGCCTTCAACTCTGCCTCTGCCTCTGCCTCTGCCTCCGCCTCTGAGTGCTGGGATTAAAGGCATGTGCCACCAAGCCCAGCTAAAATACTGGCTGCTGATTTTTAAAATATACTGTATAGGCTTATAACACCATGGCACTTAGTCCCTGGGTCCTTGGGTTTCCTGGTCACCACTTTTTCTTACATTTAGGAATGAGAGTGGCTCTCTAGCCACTGTCCTGATGTGTTAGTCCTTTATTGTTTTCTCTTCCATCTGCTCACTGTGACACCAAATCTATAGTCCTGGAGTCTCAAGCTCAGGGAGGCTCAGACACCATTCCATGCTCCCCACTATTTAGTTTATTTTCTTCATTCTCAGCCCCAGTCTCTATTAAAATTAGCTTCATAATTAAATCAGAATAGGTGAAGGGCCAACATCATTATAACCATCATATTTTTTGTCTTAAGACAGGGTCTTCTCTCTAGCTAGAACTCAAGGTCCTCTCGCCTTAGCCTCCTGAGTGCTGAGATTATAGGCATGCCCAGCTTTTAGGAATTTGAGTTCCTCAGTGAGTGTGAATTCAAGGCCAGCCTTGTCTCATTTTCTACATCATGATTTCTCAACCTGGGAAGTACTGAGTGAGAGCACAATTGTTGGGAAGACGGTAGTACTCTGGACTCTGGCGTCATTTAGCAGCACCTCTGGTCTCACCTTCATCTGCCCAAGGCTTTCCTCCTAAGTCAAGCCCACCCAAATGCCCCCTGACATTGCTTAATGCCTCCTGAGCTGCAAAACGGTCTGCAATGGTAAGAGGCTATATAGATCCTTCCCTGGGAAAAGATGAACAAACAGGCTGGAAGAGCAGCTCAAGCACCTCACAGTTCTACACCAAGCTTCTTCCAGCGAGGAGCTGACGTTGGGAGGGAGCCCTGTGGCCCAGGGCAGGGGCAGACTTACAGGGCTGTCCGGGGGCCCGAGCTGGAGGAGCTCTGGCGCCATCCAGCCTTCTGTGCCAGGGATGCCGGAGTGGAGGCTGAAGCTACAGCGGCCTGCAGGCAGCTTCTTACAGAGGCCGAAGTCGGAGAGGACAGCCCTGCCTTGGCCCTGGCTATCCGGCCCGGCAATGAGGATGTTGGCTGGCTTCAGGTCACGGTGCACTACAGGAAGGGAGCAGAGTGAGCTGATTGCTGATGGGGCAAAGCCCAGGGCTGAGGACTGCAAACCAGAGGCAGGGTACCTATGTGTAAAGAATGCAGGTGGGCCAGGCCAGACATCATCTGCTGCAGCACCGTGGTGGGCTCCAGGCCCCAGCAGGCCAGGCCAGGGTTCTCTACATACTGAGCAGCAAAGAGGGGCAAAGTGTCACTCTTCAGCCTGACGCCTCCCTTCCCCCCCAAGCACCAACTTACCTCCTGCAAGGAGGCCTGGCAAAGCTCCAGGGCAATGTAGTGGAACTGGGGGCCCCGCTCCGTGCAGAAGTAGCGGAGCACATTGGGGTGCCGGTCTGACTCCTGAAGCAGCTGCACCTCCCGCTGAACCAAGCTGAAGCACTCTCGGAGGAGCCTCTTCACAGCCACTGCCCGGCCCTCAAACTGTCCTCTAGGAGGTGAGGCAGGTTCAGAGAGAGTAGATAAAGAACAGGGTCAGAACTGGAGAGCAGAGGGCTCCACCTGTCCTCACCTCTGTGTTGTCCAAAGTGCAGCCTGGGCTCCACCCGCCACTCACCGGAAAACGAACGTTCCACCTGCCCCACGTCCCAGCACATCCTTGGGGTTGAAGGAAATCTTTCCTACCACAGTGAGGTGATCAGCTACAGGATAGAAAGGTATAGTTGTCTTTTTTTTTACCCCCCCCATATGTGTATGAATGTACTGTCTGCGTGTAGGTTTGTGCACCTGTGTCATACAATGCCGCGGAGGTCAGAAGAGGGCGTTGGATTCCCCTGGAACTGGAGTTAAAGACGGTTCTCAGCCGCCATGTGGGTGCTGGGGATTGAACCTGGGTCTTCTGCAAGAGCACTCGGTGCTCTTAACCGCTAGGCCATCTCTCCAGCCCCCACAGTTGTCTTAGTGTACCCCACTGACCACTGTCATCCTCCTCTGCCCTCCTGTGCCAGACACAGTCCAGACCCACCATCTACCTTGACCCTTCTTCAGACTTCTCCTCTTCCATGCTCAGCCTCGTACAGTGGGTGAGCAAGGATACCAGACTCAGGTCCAGGGGGCTGGCCTGCTCTTGGTGTACATAGGCAAGCAACTTGGCTGCTGTACCCTGTTTTCTGTAGAGCGAGGCTGATGTTAGTGACGCCACACCATATTCATGCAAAGATGAAGTTGCAGGGTAGCAAAGTGCCCTCAGAAAGTCTTAGTTTGTAATTAAGATGAGTGAGGTTGGTGCTGGGGAGATAGCTTAGCAGTAGGTTGTAGGTATGGGGAACTGCCTTTGATCACCAGCACCCATCTAAAAAGCTGGCTGTGGTGGTGCCCAGCACTGAGGAGGCAGAGGCAGGCTGAACTCTGGGGCTCCTGGCCATCCAGCCTAGCTGAATCACTGAGAGCTTGTCTCCAAAAACAAGGTCGAAGCCAGGTGTAGTGGTGCATGCCTTTAATCCCAGCACTCAGAAGGCAGAGGCAGGCAGATCTCTGTGAGTTCAATGCCAGCCTGGTCTACAAGGCAAGTTTCCAGGCCAGCTGGAGCTATAGGGAGACCCTGTCTTAAAAATACCAAAAAAGCCAGGCGTGGTGGTGCACACCTTTAATCCTAGCACTTGGGAGGCAGAGGCAGGCGGATCTTTGTGAGTTCAAGGCCAGCCTGGTCTAGAGAGTGAGTTCCAGGACAGCTGGGGCTACAGGGAGACCCTGTCTCGAAAAAACAAACAAACAAAAAAAAAAAACAAAGAAAGGGGCTGGAGAGATGGCTCAGCAGTTAAGAGCACCTAAGAGCACTGACTGCTCTTGTAGAGGACCCAGGTTTGATTCCCAGCACCACATGGAAGCTAAGAACTATTTTTTTTTTTTATAAATTTATTTTTAATTTTTAATTTTTTTTTTTTTATTTATCTTTGTATGTGTATGAATGTACTGTCTGCATGCAGGTCTGTGCACCCGTGTCGTGCAATGCTGCGGAGGTCAGAAGAGGGTGTCGGATTCCCCTGGAACTGGAGTTCTCCTGGAATTGGAGTTACAGACGGTTCTTAGCCGCCATGTGGGTGCTGGGGATCGAACCCGGGTCCTCTGCAAGAGCGTCGGTGCTCTTAACCGCTAGGCTATCTCTCCAGTCCCGCTAAGAACTATTTTTAAGCTGGGCGTGGTGGTGCATGCCTTTAATCCTAGCACTTGGGAGGCAGAGGCAGAGAGAGGCAGGCAGATCTCTGAGTTCAAGGCTAGCCTGGTCTACAGAGCGAGCTCCAGGACAGCTGGAACTACAGGGAGAACCTGTCTCAAAAACAACAACAACAAAAACAAAACAAAACAAAACCAAGGTTGATAGCTCCTGAGGACAACACTTAGGGTTGTCTTCTGGCCTCCACATCATGCACAAACATGTAAATGCATATACACATAAGTATATATACACACACAGAGGCAAATATAAATGAAAGAAGGAATAAACATTACTTAGAGTTTGTTTTTTGGTCTTTTTTTTTTTTTTTTCCAAGACAGGGTGTCCAGCAGCCCCAGCTAGCCTGGAACTTACCATGTGGACCAGGTTGACCTTGAGCTCATGGACATCTGCCTGCCTCTGCCTCCAGAGTGCTGGGATTAAAGGCATATGTCAGCAAGCCCAGCTACATAGGGATTTTTTTATTCACTGTGTTTTAATGAAAGCATCAGTTGTTTGTTTTTTTGTTTTGTTTTTGGTGTTTTTGAGACAGAGTCTCCCTGTATCCCCAGCTGTCCTGGAACTCACTATGTAGACCAGGCTGTCCTTGAACTCAGAGATCTGCCTGTCTCTACCTCCCAAGTGCTGGGATTACAGGCGTGTGCCACTATGCCTGGCTATGAAAGAATCAGTTTCAATAAAAGTGTCAGGCTCTATCTAGATAATCTTTTATTACCTTGGGTTCTTGTCTCAAAGCATTGAGATCACTATTGTGGGTAAAGGATGTTTGTCATTTTACATAACAAGAGGTCTGCTGACCCGTATCTGTGACTTAAGCCTCCCCTCCCCAACTTTGGTGCTGGGTATTAAACCCAGGGCCTCACATATGCTAGGCAAGTATTGAACACTTAGCTGACAGACACCTGTCTGTCCCTGTTTTCCCTCCTACCTTTTCCAGAGGATATTGCTGAGATGAGAGGTGAAGAAACTTCTAGGTGGGAAATTCCTATCACAGTGGACAAGGTCTAGGGACCTGGGGTAGTGAAGAATTATGTGCCCTTGGGGCTGGACAGATAATGGCTCAGTGGGTAAAAGCACTTGCTGTGCAAGCATGAGAACTTGAGTTTAAATCCCCAGAGCCTATATAAAAACCAAACATGGCAGCACATAGCTGTAACCACAATGCTGCAGTAGATGGAGGAGAGTCACTGGGACTTCCTGGCCGCCAGCCTAGATCCAGGCTCAGTGAGAGACCAAATCTCAAGCTGCGTGTCACCCTGTCTGGTTCACGCACAGAATTTTAGTTTAATTTTTTGAGACAGGTTCTCCCTGTCTGGCCCAGCTGGCCTGGAGCTCTATATGTAGATCAATCACACTGGCCTCAGTCTCACAGAGATCTCTATAGGTAGATCAATCACACTGGCCTCAGTCCCACAGAGATCTCTATATGTCGATCAATCACACTGGCCTCAGTCTCACAGAGATCTCTGTATGTAGATCATTCACACTGGCCTCAGTCTCACAGAGATCTCTATATGTAGATCATTCACACTGGCCTCAGTCTCACAGAGATCTCTATATGTAGATCAATCACACTGGCCTCAGTCTCACAGAGATCTCTATATGTAGATCAATCACACTGGCCTCAGTCTCACAGAGATCTCT
>VZQC01014038.1:116515-163324 GCA_009823505.1 Rhizomys pruinosus | reverse complement strand
AACTCCGCGGCGTTGCACGACACGGGTGCACAGACTTGCATGCAGACAGTACATTCATACACATACAGAAATAAATAAAATTAATAAAAAAAAAATTTTTTAAAAAAAGAAAATAAATAAATTAAAAAAAAGAAAAGAAAACAATTATGGACCTTTTTAATAAGAACTGCCCCAGGAAAAGATGGAGTTTGGGTTGTTTGCAGAAAGAGAAGCACCCACTCTAGAGTGAGAAAGCCCAGGAAAAGAAGTTTGGGAATGCAGGGGATGAGTATTATTGGAACTCAGTATAGTCAATAAATGACAAGAACTGCCCCATTTTGGGATTGAGGGAGGCCTGCATGGAGCTCACTACAGAAGCTGCCCCTGGGTTGAAGGTGGTGCTCAGAGGGCTTGCCTTCTGGAGCTGAATCAGGAAGGGCCAAGGCCTAAGGAGGAATACGCTGCTGAGCAATGGAGCCTCAAGCCAAGCACCAGGTAGACTATAGCCCAGTAAGCACGTGGCAGGTACGAATTCAGCATGAGGAAGCTGAGCAGCAGTGGAGAGGTCCTGGTTCCCCTTTGGCCCAGAGCCACACAGCAAGAGAATCTTGGAGTGAGCAATAAATGCATGCACTCCACCCCTGACATCCCACAGACAGTAGCAGGTTTTAGGGGTCTTGCTAATAAGAGTAGACCAAGAAACAATGTCAGAAATGTTGAAACTAAATAAAAACAACAGCTAGGTAATTTGCTACTATCATCACCAAATACATTATTTTAACAAAAATACTTTAACAAAAGTATGATAATTTTTTTTGAGATACATATCCCAGGTGACCTTGAGCTTTTGATCCCCTTGCCTCCACTTCCTGAGTGCTGGGATTACAGGCATGCTCTGCCATGCCTGGTTTATGCAGGGCTCAGATTGGAACCCAGGGCTTTGCGCATTCTAGCTGAGTACTCTACCAAACTGATCCATGTCCAAGCCCTGACTTGATAATAATGATGATGGTAACCTCTCTCAATGCAGTGATGCAGCAAACTGGGTGGTGTTATACCCATTTGAGAAAACTGATACCCAAAGGAATCAAGCAACCCTCCAAGAGCTAGCAGACAACAGAGTTTGATCTACAACCAGATCTATCTATATCCAGAGACCTTCAAAATAATACTAAAATCATGATAGAAGACACTTGAAGAGTATTCAACAAACCACACAAACCCTTAAAATACCCTTTTGTTATTGTTTTTTCTTTTGTTTGTTTTGTTTTTGATCTTTTTGAGACAGGCTCTCCCTGCAGCCCCAGTTGTCATGGAACTCTCTATGTAGACCAGGCTGGCCTTGAACTCACAGAGATTCACCTGCTTCTGCCTCTTGAGTGCTGGGATTAAAGGGGTGCACCACCACACCTGGCTTCCCTTTTGTTATTTTATTTAGGTTTAACCATCCCACTATCAGTGGCTTCTAACAATTTGACTTTGAAATCAAGTTAGGCCCACTTCCCCCTTCTCTGTTTCTGATTATCCCTGTTTTGTTAGCTCACCATCAGGGTCACAGCATGGCTGGGCTTCCTCTGAAGGGATTTGATGTCTCTTCTGGCTCCAAAGGGTGGCCCTTGAAAGCTGTGTCTGAGCATCCTGTGAGGTGTCAGGAGGGCTTGAAGATGACAAAGGGCTCTGCTGCTCTGCTTGCTGCTGCTGCTGCTGCTGCTGCTGCTGCTGCTGCAATACATGGATTTTAGAGTGCTCAAGCCTCCCTCCTGATGGGCCCCACACCTGTGCCTGAGATGGGCTCACCCTGAGCAAGGGGTTGGGGAGTTCCTGGGAGGAAAGCAGGGGCAGTTGAAGTCAGGTGAAAGAAAACCAGAGTTCTCTCTAGGAAGAGCCTAAGATGGACAAGGTCAGGGTGTCGGGCTTACCCACTTCATCAGATAGAGAATCCAGCCTCCTAGGAGGATGGCGGTGAGACTAGCTGCCAGCAGGTCTTGGGATCCCAGGCCTGGATAAGACTCTGAGGTTTTTACTCCACCATGCGCCTCTGGATCCCAAGGTTCTTCCCTGCTCGGTCCCAGGAGCTGGGGACACAGCAGCTCTCACTCTCCCACTCTCTCCCACTGTGAAACCCCTGACCCTTCATCACGCAGTCCAGGGCAGGGCTTAGCTAAAGGGGCAGGAAGCGTTCTCTGTATGATGGTAAGTGAGATGCTCTCCGAGGTGTGAGACATCATGTCACCCAGGAGAGGACATTTACCAAAGGTTTATCAGACTGGCATGTCCTTGAATGTCATTAAAGACTCATATGCTCCTGCGATATTATTGAAAACACAGATACTCACCTATAGAAGTTAAGAATTTGCTGGGTCTAGGGCAAACTCTCAGATTATTTGAGAATTATTGCTCTGAAGGCACAGTAGTTCCTTCTAACCTTGAAGTATTTACTCGTACTTCTCTACCTCCCTCCCAGGAGAGCATGCCTTTATAGTTTTTGTTTTCAATTTCTCACTTGATGAATATTTTACAATATTTACACTGAAGAAGTGAAGAAATCTGGGAACTATGCTTCATGATATGCTTTAGTCCATATCTTTTTGATCCTTTCAACATGTCTGGCAGGAACGTCAACAACAAAATGTTTGTTTTCTGGAATTTGCATGAGCTAGAATGGGGAAGTTTCAAGGGCAGTTTTCTAGGTCCCCCGCTGACCTCTGCCACCCCAGCACTGACCTCCAAGAGAGCTGGGGCATGGAGATCCTCTGGGGGCCTTGTCTCCACAGAACCTTTCCTTGGAGTAGGATGCACCCTCAGCATGGTAGTGTGCAGGACTGGGGGTGGTTCATGGTGTCCTAAGTGGCAGCAATAAAAGAGGGTTGAAGAGGACCTTCCAACTCAGAAACCGGGCTCGCAGGTCTTTTCATCTTCTCCAAATTGAAGACAGGGGACCTCACCAATAAGTAGCCACTGGCTGGGGATAGCCACACTGCCCGAGGGGTATCTGACAGCAGTGCTGGGTGAGCCTCCTCGCTCCCCTGAGACTTGAAGCGTCACCTCATCTGTTGTAGGGCCATCCATGGGAGCCAGGGTCAGTCCACGGGGCTACGGCCAAAGATAAGAGAGACTTGAGTGTAAGAAGTTCTTTCCTGCTGGCTGTGGTGGCACACACCTTCAATCCCAGCACTTGGGAGTCAGAGGCAGATGGATCTCTGAGTTCAAGGCCAGCCTTGAACTTGGTTTACATAGTGAGTTCCAGGACAGCTGGGGCTACAGGGAAACCCTGTATCAAAAAGATTAAAAAAAAAGTTCTTTCCTGCTCCAACCCTCTTTCTGGTTCAGGGAATACCCTCTTACCACAAGGGCCACCCCTGTGTGGACCAGTGCTTTAGAGACATAGAAACCAACTTCATCTTTTCCCACGTAGAGCGTCATCCTAACAGGGGAGAAAAAGAGGGTGGCTGATGCTAGAGGGTAGATGGCCGATGCCCGAGGGTAGATGGCTGATGCTCGGGGGTAGGTTCAGGATTTCTGCACCTATATCCTTTTGTAGTCCCCTTCCATACTGACTCTAGGCTTGACCATGTGACTTGATTTAGCCAATGAGAGAGCAGCAAATACACTTAAACAGGGCAGGTAAGTTGTTATTTGAAACCCTGAGACCACCCTGTGAGGAAGTCTCCTTTCTGATAAGGGATGAAAGACCTTATGGTGTATAAATGAGTCATTCTATTTGACACCTCCTAAACCAAATAGTTAACCGACTATTAGGTAGGTGAGTGAAACCATGCTAAATCATTGGCTCTAACAAGCTGATTATTGGAGACCTGAAATACCACCCAAACAACCCACAGAATCTTGAAATATAGCAGATGCTTGTTTGTTAATCTCTAAGTTTTGGAGTGGTTTGTTATACAGCAAAGCTAATATTCAAAGTCTATAATCATAATTTCTAAATCTATGTCTAGGCTTTTTATTGGAGACAGTCTCACTATATAGCCCAGGCTGGCCTTAAGCTCACAATCCTCCTCCTTTTTTTTTTTTTTTTCCTTTAATTTTTTTTGAGACAGGGTCTCCCTATAGACCCAGCTGGCCTGGAACTCACTCTGTAGACCAGGCTGGCCTCGAACCCACAGAGATCCGCCTGTCCCCACCTCCCGAGTGCTAGGATTAAAGGCATGTGCCACCATGCCTGGCTTAAAGATGGCCCCTAGCTGCCATGTGGGTGCTGGGAGTTGAACCCAGATCCCCTGCTAGAGCGGTCAGTGCTCTCAACTACTGAGCCATCTCTCCAACTCCGCAATCCTCCTTCTGAAATATTCTGAGTACTAGGATCACAGGCAGGACCACCGTTTTTGGCACAGACCTCTTATAAGAACTCAGTTTTTGCCAGGCATGGTGGCACACACCTTTAATCCCAGTACTCAGGAGGCAGAGGCAGGCAGATCACTGTGAGTTCAAGTTCAGCCTGGTCTACCTAGTGAGTTCCAGGCCAGCTGGAGCTATAAGGAGACCCTATCTCAAAAAAGACAACAAATAAACAAACAAACCCAAGTAACAACAGAAAAACCTCAGTTTTCTGCAGCTGGAGAGACAGCTCAGTGGTTAAGAGCATTGGCTGCTCTTGCAGAGGACCCGGGTTCAATTCCCAGCTCCCACATGGCAGCTAACCATCTGTAATGTAACTCCAGTTCCAAGGGATCCAATGGCCTCTTCTGACCTCCACCGACGTTGCAGGACCCTTATGTACATGCAGGCAGTACACTCACACATATAAAGTAAAAATAATAACTAAAATGAAAAAGCCTCCGTTTTTTGAAATCTGAACTCATCACTTCATTTTCCATTTTCTAGTGCTCTTAATCTCTAAGGAGCCTTTGACTCCTTGTTTACACTGTTAAACTCTCCAGTCTCCAAAATCCTACTAATTCCTCACGTCGTTCTCATCATCCTTTACTTATCTTTATTTTTCTGCTGTAGCCCACAGTATTATCATCTTTTTTGTTTTTGTTTTGTCTTGTTTTGTTGAGACAGGTTCTCACTATGTAGCCCTGGCTGGCCTGGAACTCACTATGCAGCCCACATGGCCTTGAACTCACAGGGTGCCCCCCTCTGCCTCACTAGTGCTGGAAGGAAAGGTGAGGGCCTCCTGCCCAGCCCCACAGAATCATCTTCCTGGACTCATGTGATGTCTTACAAGTATCCATTCCTCCCCTGCTTCACTCTTACTCTTCACACTGCAACCAGAACGTTCTTCCTCATGAAATGACATGACCCAATCACCTTTTTGCTTACAGCTCTCCCATGACTGCTCCTCAGCCTAGGAAGAGAATTCCAAAACCCTTCGCAAATAACCTCACAAGATCTTGGGTTTACCTTCGACCTCACGACTCTCTGCTCAGGTCTATGGTTCTGTGCCCTACCTACCATGTTTTCTCTCATTCTGGGTTTGACTTTATAAGTCTCTTCTTTTAGGAAGCTTTCCATGGCTGTCCGTCCCTAGTCTCTATCTGAGTATCTTTCCTATGCTCTGCAATCACAACCTGTCTCTTATCTCTTATCAAACTGTGTTGTAATTGCTTTTTATACATCTGTCCCCCACTAAGACTCTGAGCTAAGAAGTAGGCAGAAGCACTGGATCTATTGTTTACTAGCCTGGTAAGCGACTGGCATCCAATTTGTTCCACAAATGCTAATTGAGCATTTGTGGAACAAATTGGATGAGTGGGCAAACCTAACGTTTTCAGTTTGCATCTATAGGATGGTATAAGAAAGGTTGGCATTAAATTATTTAACAATCGTTAAGGTATAGCATGTAGCAATCAGAACAGGGTGAGACCTAGAAAGTCCTCCCAAGACAAATTTTACTCAATTACCTGCCAAGTTTTGAGGGCCCTAGGGGCATTTAGGTACGTATTTATGCCAGCTATGTTGGTTGGGTCATGGCTGAACATCATGCCTGGCCATTAGGCCTGGGCTATAACACCTCCAGAAAATCCCTCCCTGGGCTCCAGATATGAACACTTACAGAAGCTGGGTGTCCAAGGCAGAGAAGCCGGTGGCTGTGTCCTGGAGTCCTGAGGCAGGCAGTCGGATGTGGCCCCAGCGGAGGATGAGGAAATGTAGGGTATCCCGAGCCAGCGTGAGATGGGGCAGCTGGCGCAGGCCATCTTGGTGCCAGGTATAGATGCCCATCACGGGCACACCCAGGTCCTGTGTCCACAGTACAGTCCCACTTTCTGGGTCCACAGTGAGCAGCAAGCCCATCCCACAGGATGCCAGGTGGCTCATGTCTGCCAAGAAAGGTGGCTGGGGAGATGTCAGAGAGCTCTCATGGGACACATCTGAAAGTACCGGGGTGGAGGGTTTGGTTGAGGCTACATGGAGGGTTATTGTGATGTGGGAAGGTCAGAGTTTGTTTCCAACAGCAAAGTGTCAGGGTTATGAAAGGTTGTCTGTGGGTCAGTCTGGGTCATTTGAGGGACTTAGGATATGGGGTCAGAGAGAGAGGGATAGAGAGGGGGAGAAAGAGAAAAGAAAAAAGGGGAGAGAGAGAGGTCATGTGGGTCCAGAGAGAGAAAGAGAGAGAGAGAGAGAGATCATGTGAGTCCCTTGGGAGGGACTTGGAGTATGAAGGGGTCACTCGTGATGTGTCAGGGTTATCTGGATGGTATCTTGTGAAGAATAGCAGAGTCAGGATTTGAGGTTCACTTAGGAGCACCTGTGAGGCCCCTCAGGAAGTCAGGCAGGACAGGTATAGAGATCAAGACGTAACGGTCATAAGGGGTTCGCTTAGAGTCATCTACAGAGATCCCTCACCATGTTAAGGTCAGTTGGGACTTTGGGGTGATTGCTTGGCGTCCCTTAGGATTCAATGGGTCACCTCAGGCTAACTGGCCGAGGTTATTTGGGGTATGGGAGAGTTCAGAGGCTGACGAAGTGCTCAGGATATGTGAGCATCAGCCTGGATGTTGGGAGTCACCTAGGGTCATCTGTCTGGCTGCATTATTCAGCATGTGAAGGGATGGGTTGATAGGTGTTGTTGGGACTTGGTCCTTATGTCACTCAGGGACACCAACGTTGGGGATCCAGCTCCAAAATGGGGCTGAGAAAGGTGACACTCACACTTCCCAGGTGAGCCATCCATGGGGGCTGCTGAGTAGCGGCGGTAGGTCGTATTCCAGCGCAGGGCTGGGGCCTTCGGGTCATGCATGGAGACTGTGTACTCTGTGTGCCAGAAGCAAGGACTTTCTGTCTACCAGGAGCATCTGGCTGATGCTCCCTTTCTCCACTCCAGGGGCTGCCCGCCCATCATGTGGGGCTGCCCGCCCATCATGCGGGGCTGTAGATTTCCCAGTCACCCAACTTGGAGGCCTGATGACCACACCTGTGTTGTTTATCACCACACCTTCAGTTCCTTGTTTAGTAATCAGTAAAATATTTGTTGATGGCTGTCAGACTGACTGACCGGCCTGAATTCAACTCAAATAGCAATTTACAGGCCTGGGCAGAGAGAAAGAGGCCCTTTCCATTTCCCAGAGCTTGGGGAACATTTGACTTACGTGTTCGGCCAATGTAAAGTTGGGGGGTAGAATGGCCTGCTGTAGTCAATGTCATCTGAGTCTCCCCTGACTCAGGGTCCACCACAAACCAGGCATCCTGCTTCCGGCCTGTGGAGGTGGAAAATCCGCTAGGTTTCAGGATGATGTCAGAGAGGGTGTATGTAACTTTTCGCTTATGGCCAGTTGACCTGACGTGATCCAGGTCCCCATCCCTAATGACCAGGTTTGAACCCCATGGGCTGGAGAGAGATGCTCACCTGTGTAGAAGACCCCATCAGAGCTGCGACAGGGCGAGGTGTGAACCAGCTCAGGGATGGTGAAAGGAAGTTTCTAAGGAGAGGAAAAAAGCGCAGGAAAGAGTAAGCAGAGACACTCGCTGTGCCACAAACTCTTCAAGTTTAGCCCAAAGCGACTCCTTCATTAGGCACCATGAAGAAGTAGAACTGAGGTATCAGCAGAACCTAGGTATCAGCAGAACCTCAGTTCTACTTCCCAGGAGAGGAATCTGAAGCACAGAGAGGCTCAGGCCACTCAGCCAGCGAGTGACAGAGCCAGGCTTTGAACTCAGGCAGGCTGGCTTCAGAGCCACTATCCTTTATCACTTTGCTCTAGAGCCCCTCGAAGAACAGTAGAAAGTCCCATACTCAGTGCCAGGATGACACAGGGCCCACTTGATCTCCACCCAATGACCTCCTCAAAAAACCAAAACAAACCAAAACAATGCAGGGAAACTCACCATCAACCCCTGTTGCTTCTGGGTTCCCAAGATGTACAGGCTGCCATCAGCCGGGTCAGAGAGAAAGGCTGTTCTGTAGAACAGAGAGGAACATGGAGAAGTCTGGGTTGCACGGTCCTGGCTTCATGAAGGCCCCGATTTCCTCCACCTTCTCAGCCAGCAGAGCTTATCCTTGCGGGAGACACCTTGAAGCCAAAGGAGTCTCTTCCATATCAGATCCAGGCTAATTTTCTTCCCCAACTTCTAACACACTTCCCCGCCCCCAACCATCAGACAACCATGGCTCCCCCAGCCACTCCTTCCTTAAGAAGCCCCAGTTCACTTACTCTGTGACATACATTGGTCCTTGGATGATGGGGTCTGCAGGGACAAAGACATGGAGCCTGAATCTCTTCTTGACTCTATTGAAAAGCTCTATGGAGTGTTTACCAAGTGCCAGACACCAAGCTCAGCAAATGGCAGGAATTCAGTGTCCTCCTGTCAGGAACACTGTGAGGCAGTGTCATTTCACTTTGTTCCATTGTGTACGTGAGTCCACTGAGACAGCGAGGGCAAGTAACTTTCCTGAGACCACACAGCTGATAGGTAGTAAACCATCCTAAGGACATTGGCTTGCCCATGTTCTTTTGTATGTGTGTGTGTTGTATGTGTTCCGTTGTGTGCATGTGCATGTGTATGAATGTCAGAGATTGACATCTGGTGTCTTCCCCAACTGCATCTCTATTTTCTTTTTTGAGACAGAGTCATACTGGACCTGAAGCTCACCATTTCAGCTATACTGGCTGTCCAGAAAGCCCCAGGGATCCTCGTGTCTTCATGTCCCCAGGGCTGGGATTACAGGAGCACATCCTTGTGCTTGGCTTTTATCAGGACTCAGGTCTGTGTGTCAAGCACTTCACAGTGGAAGCAGTCTCCTCAGTCCACTCCCCCCAGTACCCATGTTCTTAATGACTATGACAAGGCAACTCACCACCCCCACCTCCATTAAACCAGAGCCCCACGGAAGAGAAACAGTGGTTCCCTGCTCACCATCCCTCAGTGTCCACTTCACGTCCCCTGTCTGCTTGCTCAGTGCATGGAGACTTCCATCCAAGGTAGACACGAGCAGGAGGTTCTCTGACCTCAGGGTCTGGACCTGGGGTGGGAAACAAAGTCAGCTCCTCTGAGGATACTGGGACCACCTTGGCCCTGCCCCTGAGGGCTGACTATGACTCCTGGGACCACCTTGGCCCTGCCCCTGAGGGCTGACTATGACTCCTGGGACCACCTTGGCCCTGCCCCTGAGGGCTGACTATGACTCCTGGGACCACCTTGGCCCTGCCCCTGAGGGCTGACTATGACTCCTGGGACCACCTTGGCCCTGCCCCTGAGGGCTGACTATGACTCCTGGGACCACCTTGGCCCTGCCCCTGAGGGCTGACTATGACTCCTGGGACCACCTTGGCCCTGCCCCTGAGGGCTGACTATGACTCCTGGGACCACCTTGGCCCTGCCCCTGAGGGCTGACTATGACTCCTGGGACCACCTTGGCCCTGCCCCTGAGGGCTGACTATGACTCCTGGGACCACCTTGGCCCTGCCCCTGAGGGCTGACTATGACTCCTGGGACCACCTTGGCCCTGCCCCTGAGGGCTGACTATGACTCCTGGGACCACCTTGGCCCTGCCCCTGAGGGCTGACTATGACTCCTGGGACCACCTTGGCCCTGCCCCTGAGGGCTGACTATGACCCCTGGGACCACCTTGGCCCTGCCCCTGAGGGCTGACTATGACCCCTGGGACCACCTTGGCCCTGCCCCTGAGGGCTGACTATGACTCCTGGGACCACCTTGGCCCTACCCTGAGGGCTGACTATGACCCCTGGGACCACCTTGGCCCTGACCCTGAGGGCTGACTATGACTCCTGGGACCACCTTGGCCCTGCGCTGAGGGCTGACTATGACTCCTGGGACCACCTTGGCCCTGCCCTGAGGGCTGACTATGACTCCTCTGCTCTCGAGGGAGACAGAGAGAGAAGGAAGGAGGACTGGGGAGGCTGCTGCCTCCATCATCTACTTGGCTCTACATCATCTACTTGACCCTTTGAGGCTTTCAGTGGGACACTGGGGACCTTTGATGTCCACTTCCTACATCATCTACTTGACACTTTGAGGCTTTTGGTGGGACATTGGGGACCTTTGATTTCCACTTCCTCCCTCCTCCTTCAATCCCTTCTAGTTCCCAAGGAAGACCAAAGGTCTCTGTCTCTCTGTCTCTCTGTCTCTGTCTCTCTCTGTCTCTGTGTGTGTGTCTCTGTCTCTGTGTGTGTGTCTCTCTCTCTCTCTCTCTCTCTGGTATATACACATGTGTATCTGCAAGTAGAAGCCAAAAATGAATGTTGTGCCGTCCTTAATTACTTTCCACACGTTTTTGACAGGGTCTCTCACTGGACCCAGGCCCTCACTGACTGCAAGCCTGGCCAATGAGCTCTAGGCATCTCTGCCCGTCTCTTCCTCACTCCTCTCCCAGGACCAGGTTACAGACTCGCCCAAAGCCACCTGGCTTTCCTGTGGGTACTGAGGATCAGAATTCAGGCCCTGATGCTCCAGTGGCAAATGTTTTACTGAGCCATCTCCCTAGCCCCAGACCGGAGGCTTTTTATAAAAGGACTTCAATGATCCTTACAGCTCCCTTCTGAGATGGGAATTAGGAGTTTCCCCCATTGCACAGGTGGGGTGACTGAGGCTTAGGAAGGTCAGGTGACCGTGACCAAAGCCTCATAGACAAGGAATGGTACCACTGGGTCTCTCTGATTCTCGGTCTTGTTTTTTTTCTCCATAGCCATATGTGTGCCTCTTTACAGAGACCCTTTCCACCTCCCCAAACTGGCCCAGCTGCTTTTGGTGCCAAACTCCACTGCCACCCCTGATGGCTGTAGAAGGGAGGCCTGGAGCTGAGCTACCTTACATCTGGGCCATGCTGGACTGGCTGGCCAGTTCTGGGCCCTCCTTGAGCAAACAGGGTGAGGCAGAGCTTGGAGCAGGAACCCTAACATCCGGGTGGCCCAGCCGCACCCCTGCAAAGGCCACGTCCTGCTTCAGGACCCTCAGCTCTGGGGCAGAGCCAGTATTTGGTGGGGAGACAGGTGATGTACCACCTAGTCCCTTTCCATTTGGGGCCTCGGTCTTGCCATCTGCAATATGGCAGGAGGGAGACGCCAGAGAGGACTGCTGACTGGATGAAGTTTGTTTGATCCTTACATTGCTTAAAGTTTTGCTTTAATTAAGGTTTGTGGGTTTTTTGTTTTTTTTTTTTTTGAGACAAGGCCTTCTGGCTAGCCTGGGGCGTGCCGTGTAGACCTCTAACTTGCAGGATCCTAGTTTCTCAGAAATGTCAGTTCTGGCCCCAATGTGCTCTCACGGTTATGTGGTAACTGTGGATGAACCCCCAAGCTCGCAGTGCCTAATTCTACCTCTGTCCCTTTAGCTGGAAATGAGGGTATTGATAGCAGAAACTCAGGTGGGACAGCTGGACCTCAGGCTGGGCGACTTCTGCCCTGTGGTCACATTCCTGAGAGTGGATGGCTCAGTTCCCAGCAGGCGGTGGGACCAGCTCCCAAGTCAATACTTGAAGTTCATTTGTCCTAGAAGTTCTGAACCTGGGCTAGCGGATGGCCGGCTAGTCACATACCGGGAGGCGCACCTTGTGAAGCTCAGAGAGTAACCGCAGCTTCATAGCAAGATTCTCAGCCTGCCTTAAGTGAATCATAGTTTTTAAGGAGGCTGGATCTGCAGAAATTGGAAGAGGCCAGATTTCACTGACCCACCGCCTCCTCCCAACCTGGGGGGCGGGGGGAAGAGGGCTGAGTCCCCTTCCCTCTCTCCCAGCTGCTCCACCTGTGGCTCACAACCTCCCCAGCTAGGTGGTAGTAAGGGAAGTGGCAAGTCCCCAAGTTTAGGAGAGGTTCTCTCTCTAGGGGCCGACTTGGAGCGACCCAAGCCCCACTGACAGTGCACCCTTGTCTCCAGCGCACCCCGTGGCCCGGTGCTCACCTCTGGCCGCCGTGTCCCCAGCAGCGTCACGAGCTGCAGCAGGAGCCAGAGCCGGGTTCTCGAAGGCGAGCCCGCCACAGCCATCGCCAGCGGGCAACAAACAGCAGGTCGCAGACTCGATCTGCTCCCTCTCTCCTGTCAGGTCGCAGACTCGATCTGCTCCCTCTCTCCTGTCAGGTCGCAGACTCGATCTGCTCCCTCTCTCCTGGACACCTCAGGGCCAGGAGACTCCGCCCTCCGGGCGAGACCTCAGCATCTGGCCACCCCGCCCCTCCCATCGCAGTCACACCTGCAATCCCGAGCGCTTAGACCCTTCCATCCTGGCACCACACGGATTGATTGCTTTACTCACCTGTCCAATTGATAATGATCGTGATCTATTATGTTAGCCTGTGAAGAAGAAGAAGAAAGCCTTAGGCCTTGTGGAACTTAGAGATTCACATGGTCAAGACACCACACAAAGCTGGGCATGGCCACGAGTTAAAGGTCTTCTTTGGCACAGGATGAGTTTGAGGCTATCTTGGGTAGTTACATGAGACCCTGACTCAAAAACAAAAGGAAAGGCAAACAAACAAAAAGACCCCAAACACTACAGAATGGAAGGGCATCTTGCTAACTCCTTGGACACCTCCCTGGTTTAGTTTGGGAAGGTCTTGTGAAGGTGGTGGGTTTTTTGTTTGTTTGTTTGTTTGTTTGGGTTTTTTTTGTATTTTTGAGGCAGGGTCTCCCTTTAGTCCCAGCTGGCATGGAGCTCACAGAGATCCACCTGCCTCTGCCTACCATGTGCGTGCTGGAAATCGAGCCCAGGTCCTCTGACTGCTCTTAACCACTGAGCCATCTCTCCATCCCCTTGTGAAGGTTTTTGAAGGAAGAGTCCATTCTGCGTTCAAATTTAGGCTCTGTTATTTCTCCTTCATCCTTGTACAAAGATATCTCCTGAGGGGCTGGGGAGAGAGCTCAGTTGGTAAAGTGCTTGCTGTGAAAGCATGAAGACCTGAGTTCAAGTCCCAGCACCCATGTAACAAAAAGCCAGATGTGCTTGCTTCGGCAGCGCATATACTAAAATTGGAACGATACAGAGAAGATTAGCATGGAAAAAAAAAGAAAAAAAACCCCAAAAGCCAGGTAAATGCAAAAATTATCTGCTGCGAAGGCCGACATGGATCCTGGGACTTGCTCACCTGCCAGGTGAAGCCAGGCCCAGTGAGAAAACCTGTCCAAAAAGAAAAAGGGAAGTGAGATGGGGTGTCAGCCTCTAGCTACTACACATCTTTGCACACATGCACATACATGTATACACACACACAGACATGAGCACACACAAATGCCTGCTAGTTTCAGGGTCACACAGCCGGGGTCTGCTATCTTCCTAGTCACACCCCCAGAGTCACTGAAGATATGGCAGCTCACTTTAGCTTTGATTTTCATCATAGATTCAGTTATTGACATTTATGTCAGTGGCCATAGGGACACTCCAGCCAGCCTTGAAGCCTCAACTTTAGTACGACCTTGCTGCTCTAGAGACCTTATCTTCTACACTTCAGTTCCAAAAACTGGATTGCAACCTCATTATCTCTGTGTGTGGGGATCTGGGGAGAGGGCTTTGTTTTATTTATTTATTTATTTATTTATTTATTTATTTATTTTTTGTGTATGACTATTGCCTGCATGGGTGTAAGTGCACCCATGTCATGCAGTGCAGGGGTTGGGGGGGGGAGAGGGGCAGAAGAGGGCGTCGGATTCCCTGGGACTGGAGTTATCACACATCATGGGCACTGTGCACTGTGTGTGCTGTCATGTCAGACAGCACCAATGAACACTGCCCAGAGTTGAGGTTGTATATCATGAATTGTAGTGCTTTCACTGTACATACAAAGTCTTCTGTTCTTACAGAAGCATAATGGCTTAATTATGGAAAACACAGATTGTTAACATTTTCCCAGAGTGCACTCAGCATGTAAGTATCAAATTAGTAGATCTTTGTATTGCATTGTCTTAGAATATTGGATTTTAAAAGCTGCTATTTGAGTTGCTGATTTGAGTTTTGTTTAAAAAAAAAAACAACAAAAAAACGCCAGGCATAGTGGCGCACGCCTTTAATCCTAGCACTCGGGAGGCAGAGGCAGGTGGATCTTTGTGAGTTCAAGGCAGCCTGGTCTACAGAGCGAGTTCCAGGACAGCTGGGGCTACAGGGAGACCCTGTCTCAAAAAGACCAAAAAAAAAAAAAAAAAAAATCATGGGGCTAAAGAGATGGCTCAGTGACTGCTCTTGCAGAGGACCTAGGTTTGATTCCCAGCATCCATATGTTGGCTAAGAACCATCTTTAAGCCAGGTGTTGCGGTACATGCCTTTAATCGTAGCACTCAGGAGATAGAGGCAGGCAGATCTCCATGAGTTCAAGGCCAGCCTGATCTACAGGGTGAGTTCCAGGCCAGCTGGGGCTATAGGGAGACCCTGTCTCAAAGAAAATTAATTATGATTTATTATTAGTGAACAATTACTTATTTATATACCTATATGCTCATAGTCATGTAAACATTTCTTGAGTGAAAAGAGGTTGAGAGTGGAAAAAAACTAAAGAAGCTCTGTGTGGCTTGGACCAAGGCACATTCCAACTAGTTAACTAGTTCCAACATCCCTTTCTCCAGTTACCATTTCCTGCCCTTGACAATGTTGGATCCAATTCCATCTTTTGTTCCATGTGATAACATCAGTCCCTTGATATCTCCCCTTCTTGGTCCTTATCCAGCTTGGACATCACAGCTGATCTGAAGCACACCACTGCTTTCGGCTGTTGGTTTTCCTAGAACCATAGTTTAAGGAAGAGATTGTTGTGAATGCAATTTATTGAAGTATTGCTTCCTAGAGGAAGAGGAGCAGAGGGATTCAGGATAGAGGTAGGAACAGAAGGGGCAAAGATGGGTATCAGCTACTCCGTGGGGAAAAGGGGCATCTGTCAGCCATTAGGTCACAGGTTTTACCCCAGGGGCCTGTGCGTTACTCTTCAAGGCAAAGCAGCTTTCTACAGTCGAGGGCAGTTCACTACAGAAGAGGACAGGGTGTGCTCTTAGAAGCTCTCTCAGCTTCTCCCACTGTAGCACACAACAGTGTCCACTACAGTGAATGAGCTCATTTCCTTGTTTTGAATCTCCAACCCAAAGAAATTTCATTCTGGTCTGGGCGTGGTGGCGCACGCCTTTAATCCTAGCACTTGGGAGGCAGAGGCAGGCGGATCTTTGTGAGTTCAAGGCCAGCCTGGTCTACAGAGTGAGTTCCAGGACAGCTGGGGCTACAGGGAGACCCTGTCTCAAAAAAGACCAAGAAAAAATGAAAAAAAGGAAATTTCATTCTGGAAAGGCTCAAAGTCAGGTGTGGTAACACTCACCTATAATCCCAGCACTTGGGAGATAGAGGCAGGGGGATCAGGAATTCAAGGTCATTCTTGGCTACATAATGAGTTCAAGGCCAGCCCGGGCTGTAAGAGCTTTTTCCAATCACCTTCTTTACTCTTTTTCCAGGGTTCATAAATGTCAGCTCACCGCCTGGTCTCCTGGTCATCTTACATGTTCTCTTTAGCCAACTCCTCTCCATTCTCCCGAGCCATAAAAATGTGACTCAAATCCTTTTACTGGTTTCATAGGTTTGTGGTAGAGAAAGAGGAAGAACTGAGGTCAGACCACCATGGGTGGTGTCTAGGCAGCCCCTTCTTTTCATTTCATCCACTTTAACTTTTGACTTTACTTTTACCCTACTGTCACACTCTGCTTTACTTCCTTCTGCTTCACTATGACTTTAACTGGAGTCCTTGCTGGAACAGTGCACGTCGTCCAGGATCACCAGAGCCCCTAGGTGACTCTTGTGTGGCTAGGGCCCTGCCGCAGCTGCTCCAAGGTGAGCGAAGGACTCACAGGACTCAACTCTTTTAGAGAATTTCCTCTAGCTGGCCGGGGCTGTTTTGTGCATCCCTGACCATGATGTAGTGACACAAGGGCACAACAGGTGGGGTTCTCAGCTGGACCCTTCTAATCCCCTTGTAGAGCGCTCTTCCCACCAAATCACTGGAACAGGAATTCCTCTCTCAGGGCCCCCTCTAATCATTCCATGTAACCGCAAATAACCCAATTGGCTCAAGACATGAAACCTCTTCAAAAAATGTGCCCATTAGGGACTGAAGACATGACTCAGTGGTTTAGAGCACTTGCTGCTTTTCCAGAGGACCCGGGTTGGATTCCCAGCACCCATATGGCAGTTAACACTTCTCCTTACTCCAGTTCCAGGGGGTCCAATACCCTCTTCTGGCATCTGCAGGCACCATGCCCAATAGTGGTATACTTACACACGTAGGCAAAACACCCGTACATGGGGCTAGAGAGATGGCTCAGTGGTTAAGAGCACTGGCTGCTCTTGCAGAGGACCCAGGTTCAAATCCAAGCACCCACATGACAGCCAACAACCATCCATAACTACAATTCCAGGAGATCTGACTCCCTCTTCTGTCCTTCACAGGCATGTACAACTTAAGAGTGCTTATATACATGCAGGCATAGCACTCATACACATGAAATAAAAAGTAAAATAAAGGAAAAACAAAACAAAAACACCCATGCACATAAAATAAAAAGAAAATCTTTAAAAAACATGCACATTAAGGAACCAAAGCATAATAAGGTGACTATAGCTTATAATAACCTACTGCATGTTTTATGAAGGACTGTAAGGCAGGAGCTCAAAAGTCTAAACAAGAAATAATGAGGAGCCGGGCGTGGCGGAGCACGCCTTTAATCCTAGCACTCGGGAGGCAGAGGCAAGAGGATCTTTGTGAGTTCAAGGCCAGCCTGGTCTACAGAGTGAGTTCCAGGACAGCTGGGGCTACAGGGAAACCCTGTCTTGAAAAGACCACACACACAAAAAAAAAACAAAAACAAAAAAACGAGGAAACAAATGCTACTTATGTTGATTCAGTCATACATCACATACATGTATTGAAATACATTTAATGAGGCTGGAGAGAGGGCTCAGTGATTAAGACTGTGTACTGCTCTTGCAAAGGACTTGAGTTAGGTTCCCAGTACCCATGTTGAGTGGCTCACAGCCTCTTCAGCTCCAGGGGATCTGTCACCCTCTTCTGGCCTCCAAGGGCACCTGCACACATATGTGCATACACCCCCACACACATATACACATAACTTAAAATAACTTTAAAAGGGGGTGGTCATTTAGCTCAGTACTAGAGCCCTTGCCTAGCCAGCACAAGGCCCTGGGTTAGTCCTTAGCTCTGGAAACAAAACAAAAGGCAATAAAACAAAATAGCTTGCAACCATCTGTAACTCCAGTTCTGAGAGATCTGATACCTTCTTCTTGCCTCCAGAGGCATTGCACACATATGGTGTACATATGTACATGCAGGCAGAACATTCATGCATATAAAATAAATCTTTAAAAAATGGGCTGGAGACATGGTTCATTGGTTAAGAGCGCCAACTGCTCTTGCAGAGGACCTGGGTTCGATTCCCAGCACCCACATGGCAGCTAAGAACTATCCTTAACTCCAGTTCCAGGGGAATCCAACACCCTCTTCTGACCTCCATGGCATTGCATGACACAGGTGCACCAACCTACAAGCAGACAGTACACTCATACACATAAAAAATAAACAACAAAAGAATTCTATTCAGGGTGTGGTGGTGCACGCTTTTAATTCTAGCACTCGGGAGGCAGAGCCAAGCAGATCTTTGTGAGTTCAAGGCCAGCCTGGTCAATAGAGTGAGTTCCAGGACAGCTGGAGCTACAGGGAGACCCTTGAAAAGAACCCCCTCCAAAAAATCAAAGAAGAACACACGCTGTATTCTGTAAATGTGTGTAATTATTGTGCATTCATATAAAGAAAAAATATACCATGAAGCCTTGGGGTTGTTTGTTGGTTCATGCTGAGCAGTCTCCATCTTCTTACATTTTCTTGTAACATTAGAAACTAAGTCGTTACTCAAGTGTGACTGAACTCTTGCTTTGCTTTTTCCTATGCCATGCATTTGTTTTGTTCTGTTAAATGTACTTAGATTAAAAGTATTTCTTGAGCTGGGTGTGGTGGCGCATGCCTTTAATCCTAGCACTCGGGAGGTGGAGGCAGGCAGATCTTTGTGAGTTCAAGGCCAGCCTGGTCTACAGAGTGAATTCCAAGACAGCTGGGGCTACAGGGAGACCCTGTCTGGAAAATACCCCCCCCCAAAAAAAGTATTTCTCATGCAGTAAATTTGATTTGCATAGACTAGGAACTACAAATTAACTGGAATAAATGATTTGTGTGTGTATGATGAGAAAGTTGTATGTATTCTAGAAACTTCATACAATTTAGAAAAAGAGAATTAAAAAATGGTTCTCACTGGGCATGGTGGTGCATGCCTTTAATCCCAGCACTTGGGAGGCAGAGGCAGGCGGATCTCTTTGAGTTCAAGGCCAGCCTGGTCTACAAAGTGAGTTCTAGGACAGCCAGAGCTACAGGGAAACCCTATCTCGAAAAGACCAAAAAAAAAAAAAAAGTTCTCTATCCTGGATGTGGAGCACTTGCGTCATCTTTCTGCCAGCTTTCCCTTGCTGTGTCTCCTCTCCTCATGTGTGTCTGGTGACACAATGTTCCCTCTGGAGCTGCTTTTCCCACATAGAAGAATTCTTTTTTTTTTTTGGTCTTTTCGAGACAGGGTCTCCATGTACTCCATGTAGCCCCGGCTGTCCTGGAACTCACTCTGTAGACCAGGCTGGCCTTGAACTCATAAAAATCCGCCTGCCTCTGCTTCCTGAGTGCTAGGATTAAAGGCGTGAACCAGCACGCCCGGCATAGAAGAATTCTTTTTTTTTTAAATTTTTAAATTAATTTTATTTATTTCTGTATGTGTATGAATGTACTGCCTGCATGCAAGTGTGTGCACCTGTGTTGTGCAATACCATGGAGGTCAGAAGAGGGTGTTGGATTCCCCTGGAACTGGAGTTCTCCTGGAATTGGAGTTTCAGATGGTTCTCAGCTGCCATGTGGGTGCTGGGGATCGAATCCGGGTCCTCCGTAAGAGTGGTCGGCGCTCTTAACCACTTGGCCATCTCTCCAGCCCAGAAGAAGAATTCTTTTTAAACTTTTTAAAAATTTATTTTCATATCTGTATGAATGTACTGTCTGCATGCAGGTTTGTGCACCCGTGTCGTGCAGTGCCTTGGAGGTCAGAAGAGGGTGTCAGATTCCCCTGGAACTGGAGCTAAAGACGGTTTTCAGCCACCATGTGGGTGCTGGGGATCGAGCCCAGGTCCTCTGCAAGAGCAGTCAGTGCTCTTAACTGCTAGGCCATCTCTCCAGTCCCAGAAGAATTCTTTAATTCAAGTGAGTGCCCTTATATACACGCAGGCACAGAACTCATGCACATGAAGGAAAAAGTAAAACAAAAGAAAAAACAAAACAAAATCCCGGGACATGGTTTAAAAAGTAGAAAGAGAGCCAGGCGTGGTGGCGCACGCCTTTAATCCTAGCACTCAGGAGGCAGAGGCAGGCGGATCTTTGTGAGTTCAAGGCCAGCCTGGTCTACAGAGTGAGTTCCAGGACAGCTGGGGCTTCAGGGAGACCTTGTCTCGAAAAAAAAAAAAAAAAAAAAAAAAGTAGAAAGAGAACATATTCTAGCTTCCTAGTTATCAAACCAGGGCATAAACCTAGATTAGAAAGAACAACAGATGAGGTCAGAAAAAATCCCCAGACTCAGAAAGGAAGGAGGAAAGGGGGACAGGGGAAACACCTGGCATGTCTGTCATCCAAGAGGGGGGGAATTGTGCCTGCATCTCTGTCATTGGCGGACAGAGCACCACATAGGCCTGTGGGGCCCAAGAGCAGGAGGATCTGTGCACGGCTGCCTGAGCAGAGCCAGGGATGGGGCTGTGTGGGAAAATCGGTTTTAGTTCGATATGACAGGGCTGGCTTTTCAGCCAGCATTGCTCAGGGACACAGGCGTGAGTCATAAGACATCCCTGACTTGTCCGCACGGGTGAGTGCAGCGTGTAGTACAGAGAATAAACAGCAACTCGTGACTCACTTGAGACCCAAGCACATGATATGGGGTGGGACAATAGCAAGTGATGTATATAGGGGCCATGATGAAAAGATCTGGGATTGGCTGTGAGAAGTGACCTCATATTGGCTATATAAAGGATGTACTGCCAGGCCAGGCATGGTGGTGCACGCCTTTAATCCTAGCACTCGGGAGGCGGAGACAGGCGGATCTTTGGGAGTTCAAGGCCAGCCTGGTCTTACAGAGTGAGTTCCAGGACAGCTGGGGCTACAGGGAGACCCTGTCTCGAAAATACCAAAAAAAAAAAAAAAATTATCATTATCATCTGACAAGGTCCCCAGATTCTTTATTCCACGAATGTGTGATAGACTATCAGGCTTGCATTTGAGTGTTGAGCATGAGTGGTGTTCTGACTGGAAGGAGACCTTCCAGGTTGCCAGCCTGTGGAGTGGTGAAGCATATTTGCTGGTGGTGGAAGAGACTGAAAGGAGCTGTCCAAACATCAGTCTGAAAATTCCTGGCCTGGGCATGGTTGACTCAGGTGGACAGGAGTATGTGACCTTATACCACAGAGCTAGACTCCAGAGGAGAAGCTGCAGGCTCTGGGAAGGGTTGTTTTGCAGGGTCCCACTGTCTGGTGCAGATGGAAGCTGGTGGATATTACTGTATACTTGTGTGACTTGGAGATGAGACAAACATACCTCAAGGCTCTCGTGTTAGAACTTAATCTCCAGATTTATATTTTGTTGGTGTTTGGATCTGGGGCCTTTGAGAGGTGATGAGGAAGCCAGATCACAAGGGACCTCATGCTATTATTCTTGGCTTTATAGAATAAGGAAGAAAGACCCGATCTCTCTTTGTAACAGTATGATGCTTCCATCAGGGGATGATGCAGCAAGAAGGCCCTTGACAGATGCCTGAAGCACCGTGCTCTTGGATTTCCTACCCTGAAAATGACTTGATGAATACATTTCCATTTTTTTTCTTTCTTGTGGTCCTGGGGATTTAACTCATGGACTTGAGTGTGCTAGGCAGGTACCCTACCATTGGGCTATACTCTTGGCCTCCAAAGAGATTTCTCTTGTTTTGTAACTTACCTAGTTTATAATATTCAGTTATAGCAACATAAAACAGATTAAGACAGATAGACAGATGATAGACAGTAGATGAAGAATGACAGAGAGAGAGAGAGAGAGAGAGAGAGAGAGAGAGAGAGAAAGAGAACAGAAAGAGGAAGAACAGAGAGGCCCAGAGAAAAGCAGACATGTGGGGCTGGAGAGGTGGCTTAGCGGTTAAGAGCACCGACTGTTCTTGCAGAGGACCCGGGTTCGATTCCCAGCACCCACATGGTGGCTGAGAACTGTCTTTAACTCTGGTTCCAGGGTAATCCATGCCGTCTTCAGACCTCTGAGGCATTGCACAACACAGGTGCACCAACCTACATGCAGACAGTATACTCATACACATACAAAAATAATAAAAAAATAATAAAAATGATAAAAAAGAAAAACAATCCTTAAAAAAAAAAAAGCAGACACAGAGAGGGGCATGGACAGAGGAGAGGTAAGAAGGGAAAGAGATGGTGACACAAAGATGTGACCCAATGACACCCTGGTCACCTCAGGGGGTGCCAGCTAGGACGTGCAATGCATCTGGAGCTATGTAAACTCTATGGAACTTAAACTCACTCTGGAGAAAGCCTGGGACAAACTATATGGATATGAATTTCTCCCATCTGACACAAAGAGAGCTCAAAATAAAAGTTAAATTTTATAAGGTGTGTACAGAGGGTGCATCTTAGTGCCTGAGTACTTGCCTAGCACATTTGAGGCCCTGGGTTCCATTTCAGTGCTGCAAATAACAAACCAAAACAAAGGTATCTCTCCTGACACCTGAGTTTATGTCCTAAAGTGTTCTGTAGGTGCACACACCCACCACAGGTTCTGCATCCATGGACTTAGCCAATTGTGAAATGAAAAAATAATTTTTATTTATTTTTGTTTTCTGTGTATGAGTATATTGCCTACACACCTGTGTTGTGTAATGCCCTCAGAGGTCAGAAGAGGGTGTCAGAACTGGAGTTATGGACAGTTGTTAGTCACCATGTGGGTGCTGAGAATCACACTTGGGTCCTCTTCAAGAACAACTCTTAACCACTGAATCGTCTTCCAGCCCCCAAAGAAGAATTATTTCTGTGTATGTGTGTGGAGATACTCAAGGAGGCCAGAGAGGGGATCACATCCCCTGCAGCTAGAGTTACATGTGCTCGCGAGTTGCCTGACCAGTGTGGTAGGAACAAAACTCAGGTCCTCTGCAAGAGCAGTATGTGCTCTTAACCTTTAAGACATCTCTCCAGTCCCTCCCCCACCCCTGCAATGTATTTTAAAAGTTAGATTTCCACTGAATATTCACAGATATTTTCCTTGTCATTATTCCTTAAGCAATACAGTACAACAAATGTTTATACAGCATTTGCATTGTATTGGGTGTTACAGATACCCTGTAATACAGATAATGCATAGGTGATTTAAAGAGGATGTGTAAGTTATATGCAAAGCCTAAGCCCCTTCTCACTACTACCTCCAGCTCCTGTGAATGTTCATATCCCTGGGGATGCTGGGGTCAAGCTTGTGGACACTGAGGAATGACTGCACAGGCATCACCAATGCCTTTTTTTTTTTTTTTTTTTTTTTCAAGACAGGGTCTCCCTGTAGCCCCAGCTGTCCTGGAACTCACTCTGTAGACTAGGCTGGCCTTGAACTCACAAAGAGCCTGCCTCTGCCTCCCCAGTGCTAGGATTAAAGGTGTGCACGACCATGCCCGGCACCAATGGCTTTTACAATAGAAGTAGAATGTGAAAGACATTATAGTCATAAAGCAAGGAAGAGAAAATGCTTAGGAATCAATTTAACCAGAAGGCACAGGATCTACATAAAGGAAATTGTAAAAATTTATGAAGGACTTAAATTGTGAACAAGTGGAAAGATGCCCCTCTGTGGGAAGACTTAATATAATTAAAATGTCAATTCTTCCTAAATTAAAACATAAGCATAATGAAATTCATATGAAATCAAGTTTTTTTAAATGGCCAGAGATCATGTGCAGTAGGAAATACTTGCCAGCATGGTGAGACATGCCTTTAATTCTAGAACTTGAAAAGCAGAGGCAAGTGGACATCTGTGAATTCAAATCCAGCCATGTTCACATAGTTCACATCTAGGCTAGCCAGCCAGTGCTACATAATAAGACCTTGCCATTAAAAAAAAGTAAATTCTTGAGAATAGTCAAGAAAAAGTGAAAATCAAGAATAACAGGGGAGGAATTGCTTTGTTATGTAAATCATGTAAAACCCCAATATTAATATGAGTTTAACACAGAAATTATGCTAGGACAACCCGATAAATACTTACAACTTGGATATGAAGCGTGTTCTAAAACGAGATGCATGTGTTGAAGGCTTGGTCTGGATCCAGAGGGCTCTGAACTAGCCAAGAGATTGATGTAGTCGTAATTAGATGACATTATTGAGAAGTAGTGGAAACTAGGAGCTGGGGCCTACTTGGAGGAAGTATGTCCCGGGGGGTGTGTCTTGTCCTCCCCCATGTCTCCCTGCTTCCTGGATGACACGAGGTGAGCACTTTCCTTCCTCGTGCCTGTGCTGGCTAGTTTTGTCAATTTGACACAATCTAGACTCATCTGGGCAGAGAAAACCTCAGTTGAGAGATCGTCTCCCTAAGATTGGCCTGTGGACGTGTCTGTGGGCATTTTCTGGATTGCCAGTTGGTGTAGGAGAGCCAGTCCACTGTGGGCAGAGCTGCCCTGGGCGGGGAGGCCAGCCACTCAGTAGTGTTTCTCCACGATCTTTGTTTCAGCTCTTGCTGCCTGGCTCTGGCCTTGAGTTCCTGCCTTGGCTTCCAGCAAAGGTGGACTGTGAGGTGGGAGTATAAACTAAATAAACCCTTTCCCTTCACAAATTGCTTGGTCAGGGTCAGGCAGCAAACTCCTGAATAGCTCTGTGGCCACGATGTTTCCCTTTGCCACAACCAGCCAAGTCTACAATGAAGCTTCTCAAACGGGGTCTAATTCTTCCTGCCTGTCTTAGTTTCTTTACCTGTTGCTGTGACAAAACACTGACCAGCCAGGCATGGTGGTGCTGCCTTTATTCCCAGCAACCAGTGTTCACCTTGCAAGGGCCAACTATGGAAGGAGCCATCTCCAAGCTCCCTCCTAGGGCTATTGGCAGATGCTATTCCTCCTGGGTGTTGGACTAAGTTCCTTAAGAGCTGTTGGTTGGAGACCATGATAGGGCTCTTCAAAAGGCAGATCAGAACTTGGAAACTGAATTCATCAGAGAAAGAGAGGGGTGAGAGAAATGAAAGAATAGGGAGTAGAGGGGAGAAGAGAGACAGCCAAGAGACAGGAAGACAGAAATGGTAGCAAGATGGAACTCACAGTCTTGTATAATCTAATCTCAGAAATGGCATCTGTGACGTTAGTGTTAATTGCCAACTGGACGTTAGTGTTAATTGCCAACCGGATAGGATCTTGAATCATCCATAAGATGGGTCTCTTGGCATGTCTGTGGGGGTTGTCTATTAATTGTTGTAGGAAGACCCATCTTGACTGTGAGCTAGACTATTCTCTCAACAGGTGATCCTGGACGTATTAAATGGAGAAATCCAGATGAGCATCAGGAAGCACACTTCCTGTTTCCTGGTCATGGACGTGATGTGACCCGCTGCTCCAAGTTCCTGCTGCCTCGACTTCCTTGTCACGATGGACGGTACCCTGAACAGTGAGCCAGAATAAACCCTCTCTTAAGTCGCTTCTGTCAGGGTATTGTATCATAGTAATAGGAAAAGAAACTAAGAAAACGTCCCATCACCTTTGCCATATTCTATCTGTGAGCAGTGAGTCAGTTCTGCCTTGCCCTCATGGGGAGAAGATTATACAAAGTCCTGCACACAGCCAGATGGGATCACGGGGGCCATCTTAGAAGCCTGTCTACCACAATGTGCAAGATGTGTTCTGATAGATTAGACATTAGTATTAATGATAAGATTATCAGAGGATGAGCTGTGACACTAGGTATTGGGAGATATTGGGTATTAGATACTAGGTCTCTAGATATTGGGAGATAAAGACATTTATTTTGTATTTTCTAGTGACTATCTTATTGAAGTACATCATGCTTGTAAGGGAAGTTTATAGCTAATAGGTCACAAGGTGAACATGTCTATTTAACTTGTTGTACATCAAGAAATGGAACCTAGACTGGGTAAAGCACTTGCTAAGCAAGCATAAGGACCAGAGTTTGGATTCTTAGAACCCATGATGGTAGTGCTTGTGAGCTTTTTGTTTGTTGGTTTTGGTTTTTTGAGACAGGGTCTCTCTGTAGCCCCAGCTGGCCTGGAACTCACTATGTAGACCAGGCTGGCCTCAGTTCACAGAGATCTGCCTGCTTTTGCCTCCTGAGTGCTGGGATTAAATGTGCGTGCCACTGAGCCTTCCTTCCTTCCTTCCTTCCTTCCTTCCTTCCTTCCTTCCTTCCTTCCTTCCTTCCTTCCTTTCTTTCTTTCTTTGGTGGTGAATTTTTTAATGCAATACAAAACTAGAAGTGCACGCTTTTAATCCTAGCACTCAGGAGGTCAGGAGGCAGAGGCAGGTGGATCTTTGTGAGTTCAAGGCCAGCCTGGTCTACAAAGCAAGTTCCAGGACAGCTGGGGCTACAGGGAGACCCAGTTTCAAAAAGACCAAAAGGAGGCAGAGGCAGGCAGATCTCTGTGAGCTCAAGGCCAGCCCGGTCTACATAGTGAGTTCCAGGACAGCTGGGAGTACAGGGAGACCTTGTCTCAAAACAACAACAACAACAACAACAACAACAACAACCAATCTCCATAAACAAACCCCAAACAACAGCAAAAAAATGAATGTGTTAAGAATGCTAAATTTGAGCACAGAGTGGTGGTGCACACCTTTAATTCCAGCACTTGGGAGGCAGAGGCAGGCTGATCTCTGTGAGTGCAAGGCCCCTCCCTGGGGGCTACAGGGAGACCCTGTCTCAAAAAGACCAAAAGAAAACAAAAAGAAAAGAAGGAAAGAAAATATGTGTGGCTCTGGGGGCATGGGTGACCTCATTCACCTGGAAATTTCATCAACTCTTCCTTCACAGCTGAGCAACATTGCATCCAGTATCTATTCTGCATTTTCATTTGCATTCATCAGTTGGTGCTCATCCATGTTGATCCCACTTCCTAGCTGTTATGACTAGAGAGGCATTGAACATGGATGCACAGGTTTAGTGATGATGGTGATGATGATGAAGATGATGAAGATGATTATTTCTTTTTTTTGGTCTTTTGGAGACAGGCACCTCCACCTGCCTCTGCATCTTGAGTGCTGGGATTAAAGACATGCGCCACCACTCCTGGATATTTATTATTATTATTTTTTAAAGAAAACCTGATTTTTAAAAATATTTTTTATCTTATTTATTTTTGTATGTGTATGAATGTACTGTCTGCTTGGAGCTTTGTGCACCCGTGTCGCGGAGGTCAGAAGAGGGCGTCAGATTCCCCTGGAACTGGAGTTAAAGACGGTTCTCAGCCGCCATGTGGGTGCCGAGGATCGAACCAGGGTCCTCTGCAAGAGCAGTCGGCGCTCTTAACCACTAGGCCATCTCTCCAGCCCTGGCAACAGTCTTTTTAAAATATTATTTATTAGTTTTAGCTGGGCGTGGTGGCGCACGTTTTTCAGAAAAAATACTTTGCCCATCTTTGCTCATCTTCAAAATCGTGTACAGGAGTCTGGAGATTAAGGGTGTTGCAACACTCGCTGACGGCAGAGGGCAGTAGAGCGTAACAGTTAGAAGCCAGCAGCTGTTTGAACTGCATTTCAGCACTTGATTCCTACGCACCTCTTCCAATGAGAAATTTTTTGACTATGCAGCCTCCTATGTACAATTATTTAAAAATTATACACATAATTCCTGCCCTAATATTATATATGTACATATGATAAAACATAACAAAATTGAAATTAAAATGGGAAAAGATGAAATTCACCCTAACAACTTTATTGAGATATAACTGACAATCAGTTGTACACATTAAACATGCACAATCCAGGGCTGGAGAGATGGCTCAGTGGTTAAGAGTGCTTACTGCTTTCACAGAGGACCTGGGTTTGGGTCCCAGCAACCACATGGCAACTCACAACTGCCTGTAACTCTAGTTCCAGGAGATCCAACGCCCTCTTGTGGCTCCTGTGGGCTCCTTCCTTTGCGGTTTGCCTGCTCCCACACCAGCAACCAGTGGTCGGGGTGTTTTTTGTCCCTATAGATTAATTCACATTTTGTAGTTTGTTTTTTTTTAAACAAATGTTTATTTTCTCTCTCTCTGTCTCTGTCTCTCTGTAGGGGGCAGGCCCACACAAACGTGTTGGTCAGAGGACACCTTGCAGGCTGGTTTCCCCCTCTACCATGTGGGTTCTGAGGACTGAACTCAGACCCTCAGGTCTAGTGGCAAGTACCCTTAACTGCTGAGCCATCTCACTTGCTCTGCACTTTGTCAAAGCACAGATTCTTTAAAATAGATTTTAAGCTGGGTGTGATGGCACATGCCTTTAATCCCAGCACTTGGGAGGTAGAGGCATGCAGGTCTCTGGGAGTTCAAGGCCAGCCTGGTCTACAGAGTGAGTTCCAGGCCAGCTGGGGCTGCAAGGAGACCCTGTCTCAAAAAAGACAAAAACAAAAAAAGATTTTAAATTACATTTATTTATCTACTTTTGCAAGTTTGGGGTACATGGGTGTGGCTGCATGGACGGTGCATGCTGCACATATGGGTGGAGGTCGGAGGTCACATTTTGGGATTTGTTTTTTTCCCACACTGTGTCAGTTCTGGGGATTGAACTCAGGTTTGTTGGGCTTGGCAGGCAGTGGCGTGTTAATCTGCTGAATCATCTTGCAGGTCCCAGCATAGATCCTGTTTTTGTTTCTTTCTTTCTTTCTTTTTTTTTTTTTCTTTTTGTCTTTTTGAGACAGGGTCTCCCTGTAGCCTCAGCTGTCCTGGAACTCACTATGTAGACCAGGCTGGCCTTGAACTCACAGAGATCCGCCTGCCTCTGCCTCCTGAGTACTGGGACTAAAGGTGTGCACCACCACACCCGGCTAGGCTAGATTCTGTTTTCAAAAAAGTTTTTATTTATTTTCATTTTATATGTGTGATTATGTTGCCTGCATGCATATAAGCACACCCGTGTCTGACAGAAGAGGCATTGGATCCCCTGAAACTGGAGTTACTGATGGTTGTTAGCCATCATGTGGGTGCTTGGAATCGAACCCAGGTCCTCTGCAAGAGCAGCCAGTGCTCTTAACCACTGAGCCATTTCTCCTGCTGCAACATAAATTCTTTTTGTTGTTCTGGCTTCTTTTACTCTGCACAATTACTTTGAGTTTCAATATATTTATGGATGAAATTGATGTTGAAATAATGGTGAAATTAACTTTTAAACAAAATTTTGTTTTCTGGTAGTATGAAATATTTTTGCCTTCAATTTTATTTTTAAATTGAAGTTAAATGTTAAGACTTTAGTTATTTGTTTTCAGTGTGTGTGTATGTGTGCACGTTCTTGACTGGGTGGACGTGTCATTGCTTGTTTGTGAGGCTGTCAGAGGACAACCTTGAGTGTCATTTCTCAGGCATCTTTTGTTTAAGACAGGGCTTTATGCTGGATGTGGGGGAGCATGCCTTTTATCCCAGCCCTAGGGAGACAGAGGCAGGCAGAGTCTGTGAGTTCCAGACAAGTCTTTTCTTTCCTTTTTTTTTTTTAAAAAAAAAAAAGGTTGGATTAAGGAAATTAAAAAAAAAATTTATTTATTATGTGTATGAATGTACTGTCTTCATGTAGGTTTGTGCACCTGTGTCATGCAATGCCGCGGAGGTCAGAAGAGGGCATCAGATTCCCCTGGGACTGGAGTCAAAGACGGTTCTTAGCCACTCTGTGGGCGCTGGGGATCGAACCCGGGTCCTCTGTAAGAGCAGTCAGCGCTCTTAACTGCTAGGCCATCTCTCCAGCCCTTCCTTCCTTCCTTCCTTCCTTCCTTCCTTCCTTCCTTCCTTCCTTCCTTCCTTCCTTCCTTCCTTCCTTTCTTTCTTTCTTTCTTTCTTTCTTTCTGTCTTTCTTTCATGTGTATGAATGTACTGTCTGCATGTAGGTTTGTGCACCTATGTCATGCAATGCCATGGAGGTCAGAAGAGGGTGTTGGATTCCCCGGGAACTGGAGTCAAAGATGGTTCTCAGCCGCCATGTGGGTGCTGGGGATCGAACCCGGGTCCTCTGCAAGAGCAGTCAGCACTCTTAACCACTAGGCCATCTCTCCAGCTCTGAGACTCTTTTCTACATAGGGAGTTGCAGACTAGTTAGGGCTACATAGTGAGACACTGTTTAAAAAAATTAATTAACCTAGCACTTGGGAGGCAGAGGCAGGCAGATCTTTGTGAGTTCAAGGCTAGCCTGGTCTACAGAGTGAGTTCCAGGACAGCTGGGGCTACAGGGAGACCCTGTCTTGAAAAGACAAAAAAAATTAATTAAAAATAAAATAAGAGTCTCTTGTTGGTCTGGAACTTCATCAAGCAGATTAGACTTTCTGGCCAGTGAGTTCTGGGGATCTGCCTGCTTCTATTTCCTGTCAGGTCTCACCATCTTTGTGGTCGTAGATGTGCAGCTCTCTGCCAGGTTTGATGTGTGTTCTGGGTCTAAACTCATCTCTTCACCTTGCTTTATGGAATGAACCAGCTCCACACTCCTTGTTAATTTTTTATTTTATTTTATATATTTTTTTATGTGTATGAATGTACTGTCTGCACGTAGGTTTGTGCACCTGTGTCGTGCAATGCCTCAGAGGTCAGAAGAGGGCATCGGATTCCCCTGGAACTGGAGTTCTCCTGGAATTGGAGTTACAGACGGTTCTCAGCTGCCATCTGGGTGCTGGGGATCGAACCCAGGTCCTCTGCAAGAGCAGTCGGCGCTCTTAACCGCTAGGCCATCTCTCTAGCCCCACCTTAATTTTTATTTTTATATTTATTTTATTATTATTATTTTTTCCACCTTGTTAATTTATTTATTTATTTATTTATTTATTTTTTGGTTTTTTCGAGACAGGGTCTCCCTGTAGTCCCAGCTATCCTGGAACTCACTCTGTAGACCAGGCTGGCCTTGAACTCACAAAGATCCGCCTGCCTCTGCCTCCAGAGTGCTAGGATTAAAGGCGTGTGCCACCACGCCTGGCTACCACCTTGTTAATTTTTAAAAACAGGTTCTTTCTGTACCCTAGGCTGGCTTTGAGCTCTCAACCCCTTCTTTTTTGTCTCCTGAGTGCTAGGGTTACAGACATGTGCGCACCATGCCTGGCTTAGAATTCATTCTTTGAGTTGGTCCTGCTGTCAGTCACATGTTCTCATATGTAGCCATATGAAAAAGTATGAAGTGGAGAGACTCCCTTAATGGCTGTGGCACTTCCAAGTCATACTGCTTCCTGTTTATAAGAAGTAGCTTTCAGATCACTTACGCATGTGTGACTACTTAGAAATGTCTGTGTGCTCTCCCAGATTTTATGAAAAACATATTCACAGGAATGTGCATGGACCTGCAGCTAGCTCTTCTCACCTGGTGCATCTTAGAGGTGTTCCCATATGAGTTTGTAGAAAGCATTTATTTTCCAGCTTCCTCGAGTTTCATTAACTTAATGCACACTTGGGGCATTTCCAGTTTTTTTTTTGAGAACACAATGCTGCATCAGATAACCTTGCACATCTGCCATTTTACAAGTGGGGGAAGGGTATCCTTAGGGAAAATTCTTAGAAGTTGCTTTGCTGAATCCAAGAAAGTACACACCTGTGATTTTGTGAAATATTGCCTGTGTCACCACCAGACTGAGGCAAAGTAACATGCCCACCTGTGATGGAGACTGCCTGTTTTCCTAGAGTGTCACCAACAGTGTTTAGCCAACACCTAGTGTCCTTCCAATCTGAAAAGAAAAAAAAATGGGGGCTAGAAAGATGGCTCAGTGGTTAACAGCACTAGCTGCTCTTGCAGAGGACCTGAGTTTGGTTCCTAGCACCCACGTGGTGGCTAACAGCTGTCCATAACTCCACTCCAGCCCTAGGATTCCCCTTCTGGCCTCTGTGGGCATTGCATACATGTGGTGCATTTATATACATGCAGGCAAAACACTTGCTCAACACATAAATGAATGAATGAATGAATTTAAAAAGCGAAAAATGAGCTTGGCACGGTGGCTCATGACTTTAATCTCAGCACTCAAGAGGCAGAGGCAGGCAGATTTCTGTGAGTTCAAGGCCAGGCCAGCCTGGTCTACAGAGTGAGTTCCAGGCCAGCTGGGACTAAAGCAAGCAAGCAAGCAAGCAAGCAAGCAAGCAAGCAAGCAAGCACGCAAGCAGGCCGAGCATGGGGCAGGGGAATGAGCCAATAAGCAGCGTTCGTTCCTCCACCTGCCTCCAGGTTCCTGCCCTGAGTTCTTATCTTGGGTTCCCTCAGTAATGAACTGTGACCCGGGAGATAGAGCTAAATAACCATTTCCTCCGCAGGTTGGTATCGGTCGGAGTGTTTTGTCACAGCAACTAAAGGCAAACTAGAGTAGAGTGTGTGTGTTTTAAAGGCAGATGACAAATGTTCTAAGCTGCTGGCTGGAAAGGGTACACCTGCCCATATCAAGTTTTAGCAAAATTTTATGAAAAATACCTACACTTCTTTCCTACTTCTAACATTGGGCACTAGTAGTTTTTCTTTTTGTGTGTTTTTTATTATTTTTATTTTTTGTGAATTTCATACAATACATGAATTTTGACCCTATTTGGACACCCTCCCTTATAACTTTCCTCCAGATTTCATGGACTCTGTCATATATATTAAGGCCTATTGAGTCAAATTTGTGTCCCCAAATGTCCTTCAGTTGGGTCCATCCCCTGGACCCTGGTTAACCTGTCTAGCATCACACTCTTAAGGAAAACCAACTTTCCCTCTCCCAGCAGTTATTGGTTGACAATAGTTCCTCAGCTAAGATTGGGGATCAATAACATAAGCAGATCTATAAAAAATAAGAAAATCAAAACTTACTACAAAGCATTCTAACTAAAAAAACTTTGGTCCAGATGAATTCACAGAAAATTCTCTCAGGCCTTCAAAGATTTACAACTAATACTGCTTAAATTATCTGAAAATATACAAACATAGGGAGAACCCCCAAAATCCTTCTATGAGGCCAGCATCACTTTAATACCAAAACCAAGTAAAGATAACAACAAAAAAGAAAACTATAGGCCCAAATCCTTAATGAACTTAGATAACAACAAATTTCAATAAATACTTGCAAATCATATACAGACACATATAAAAAAGATCATCCATCATACTCAAGCTTTATTTATTTATTTATTTATTTATTTATTTAGTATGTGTATGAATGTACTGTCTGCATGTAGGTCTGTGCACCCGTGTCATGCAATGCCGTGGAGGTCAGAAGAGGGTGTCGGATTCCCCTGGAACTGGAGTTCTCCTGGAATTGGAGTTACAGACGGTTCTCAGCTGCCATGTGGGTGTTGGGGATCGAACCTGGATCCTTTGCAAAAGCGGTCGGCGCTCTTAACTGCTAGGCCATCTCTCCAGCCCCATACTCAAGCTTTAGTCCAGAGATATGGAGATGGATCAATATATGTAAGTCAACAAATGTAATAAATCATATGTATTAGTCAGGGTTCTCTAAAGAAACAGAAGCAACAGGATGAATATATATAACTATATACAATTTATTGATTTGCTCACGTGACGGAGCTCAACAGTAGCGCCGAACTGGAGAGGCCGGGAATCCAGGGAACTGCTCAGTCCGCAAGGCTGGATGTCTCAGGAGTCCCAGTCTGGTGCTGAAGGCCCGAATGGATTCCAGGAGATCTGCCAGTCTCAGTACACGCTGGGATCCGAAAGGTTGATCACAGCAGCAAGGCAAACTCACCAGATGAGAGAGAGGCAAGCCGCAGGAAGAAGGAAAAGGGACCAGCTCCCGCTGCCGTGGCCTTAAATACTGCCTGCCGGCAGAAGGTAACACCCACATTTGGGGTGGGCCATCCGGGTTGAGGTGGTCCAATCAGAAGACCCTTTTCTCTTATTTGTTCCTTAGTCCAGTCAAGTTGACACCCAGGATTAACCATGACAAGTCCACCCCTTGTCAACTTGACACCCAATAAATAGCCTCTGCTTAAATGTCAATTGCAAACGATGGCAGGGTCATAATTCCACCTAACATGTTATAAGTATCTCATGTGCAATAGCAAAGCATTATATCTTAGAGTAGGTGGTAATGTCCTTGAGAAGAACTTAGTCCTTCAGTATCTAATAACCTAAATATGACAACACTTAACACATATCTCAGTTGCACATTCAAAGGGGAACACAAGTATCCACTTAATATACATACATATATACATATATATATATATATATATAAACAAGCACATTCTTAACCAAATAGGACGAAGGTTAATATCTATTATAATCCACGTTTCTGCAACTGGTCCCGTGGCTTCAGCTGATATTTATGACTACCTTCTTCTACTACCCATTCTGTATTTCCTCCGCCATCAGCAAGCACCTCTGCAGGTCTTGGCTCTTTCCCTGGAGGAGTGACCCATACCTTCATCCCTGAAGGGTCTGGGCCATTTATTGTCCTGTCTGGTTTGGGTTGTTGGAGTTTCCCATTGACCTTAATCATAGGACATGGTAGCACCAGAAGGCGCCCTACAGCATCTCCTGCCTTCCAGACATAATCTTCCTTGCCCCCATTGTGGAGAAAAAGTCCAATTTCCCCATGGTAGTCTGGATCAATCACTCCTCCTACTACTGTTATTCCTTCCTTAGCCTGTTGGCTTAAAGGCAGTAGAAGCCCGAAGTGGCCAGGGGGAAGTCTTAGCTTCCAGTTCAATAGAACGTTTGCTGTATCTCCTGGCAAAAGCACTCCCCCCATTGGAGCCAAAACGTCTAGACCAGCAGAACGCAAGGTCGTGGGTACAGGAAGCAAAAATTTTCCTACTGGGTCACTAGGGGTGATAGTGAGTGGAATCATTCCCACTTCCACCCCTTGGTTCCTGGACCCATGAATTCTGGCTATAGGAGAAACAGTACCATATAGTGGACGCTGATTCAAAGCATATACTGCTTGCTGGAGAACCTTGCCCCAGCCCTCCAGGGTATTGCTACCTAATTGGCGCTGTAACTGTGTCTTCAAGAGGCCATTCCATCGTTCTATCAAGCCAGCTGCTTCTGGGTGGTGGGGAACATGGTAAGACCAGTGGATACCATGACCATGGGCCCACAGTCGCACTTCTTTGGCTGTGAAGTGAGTTCCTTGATCAGAAGCAATGCTGTGAGGAATACCATGACGGTGGATAAGGCATTCCGTAAGTCCCTGGATGGTAGTTTTGGCAGAAGCATTACGTGCAGGAAAGGCAAATCCATAACCAGAATAAGTATCTATTCCTGTAAGAACAAAACGCTGTCCCCTCCATGATGGAAGTGGTCCAATGTAGTCAACCTGCCACCAGGTTGCTGGCTGGTCACCCCGGGGAATAGCACCATATCGGGGGCTCAATGTTGGTCTCTGCTGTTGGCAAATCTGGCACTCGGCAGCAGCTGTAGCCAGATCAGCCTTAGTGAGTGGGAGTCCATGCTGTTGAGCCCATGCATAACCTCCATCTCTGCCACCATGACCACTTTGTTCATGGGCCCATTGAGCAACAACAGGGATAGCTGGAGAAAGAGGCTGACAATCCACAGAACGAGTCATCCGATCTACTTGATTATTAAACTCATCCTCTGCTGAGATCACCTTTTGATGAGCATTTACATGAGACACAAGTATCTTCACATCCTTTGACCATTCAGAGAGCTCTATCCACATACTTCTTCCCCAAATGTCTTTCTCACCAATTTTCCAGTCATGCTCCTTCCAAGTCCCTGACCATCCAGCCAAACCATTGGCTACAGCCCATGAATCAGTATATAATCGAACCTCTGGCCATTTCTCCTTCCAGGCAAAATGCACAACCATGTGCACTGCCCGAAGTTCTGCCCACTGTGAAGACTTTCCTTCACCAGTGTCCTTTAGGGTTGTTTCAGAAATTGGCTGTAATGCTGCAGCTGTCCACCTCTGGGTGGTGCCTGCATAGCGTGCAGAACCATCAGTAAACCAGGCCCTAGTCTTCTCTTCCTCAGTCAACTGATCATAGGGCAAACCCCATGAAGCCATAGGTGCATGCTTAAGCCCAGGAGACATTGTAACAGGAGTGGGAACCATAGGCATTTGGGCAACTTCTTCATGTAGCTTGCTTGTGCCCTCAGGGCCTGCCCGGGCCCTGTCCCGTATGTACCACTTCCATTTGACAATGGACTGTTGCTGTGCACGTCCTACTTTATGGTCTGGTGGGTCAGATAACACCCAGCTCATGATGGGCAGCTCAGGTCGCATGGTGACTTGGTGGCCCATTGTCAAACGTTCAGTTTCCACTAAGGCCCAATAGCAGGCTAAGAGCTGTCTCTCAAAAGGAGAATAGTTGTTTGCAGATGAAGGTAGAGCCTTGCTCCAAAATCCCAAGGGCCTCCGCTGTGATTCCCCTATGGGAGCCTGCCACAGACTCCAGACAGCATCTCTATCTGCCACTGATACCTCAAGCACCATTGGGTCTGCTGGATCATATGGCCCTAGGGGCAGAGCAGCCTGCACCGCAGCCTGGACCTGTTGAAGAGCCTTTTCCTGTTCCAAGCCCCACTCAAAGTTTGCTGCCTTACGAGTCACCTGATATATGGGTCGTAGTAACACACCCAGATGAGGAATGTGCTGCCTCCAGAATCCAAAAAGACCCACCAGACGTTGTGCTTCTTTCTTGGTGGAGGGAGGGGCCAGGTGCAACAACTTATTCTTTACCTTAGAAGGAATGTCTCTGCATGCTCCACACCACTGAACTCCTAGAAACTTCACCGAGGTAGATGGCCCTTGAATTTTAGTTGGATTTATTTCCCATCCTCTCATGCGCATATGCTTTACCAACAAGTCTAGGCTAGCTGCTACCTCCTGTTCACTGGGTCCAATCAACATAACATCATCAATATAGTGGACCAGTGTGATATTTTGTGGAAGAGTCAGGCGATCAAGATCCCTTCTAACTAAGTTATGGCACAACGCTGGAGAGTTAACATACCCCTGAGGTAAGACAGTAAAGGTATACTGTTGGCCTTGCCAGCTGAAAGCAAATTGCTTCTGGTGGTCCTTATGAACCGGTATTGAGAAAAAAGCATTGGCCAGATCAATAGCTGCATACCAGGTACCAGGAGACATATTAATCTGCTCGAGTAAGGACACCACATCTGGTACAGCGGCTGCAATTGGTGTCACTACTTGGTTGAGTTTTCGATAGTCAACTGTCATTCTCCATGATCCATCTGTCTTTTGCACAGGCCAAATTGGAGAGTTAAATGGAGATGTGGTAGGAATCACCACCCCTGCATCTTTCAAATCCTTGATAGTGGCATTAATCTCCGCAATCCCTCCAGGGATACGATACTGTTTTTGGTTCACTATTTTCCCTGGTAGAGGCAACACCAATGGTTTCCATTTGGCCTTTCCAACCATAATAGCCCTCACTCCACAGATCAGGGAACCAATGTGGGGATTCTGCCAATTTCTAATTATATCTATCCCAATTATACATTCTGGGACTGGGGAAATAACTACGGGATGCGTTCTGGGACCCACTGGGCCCACCGTGAGTCGGACTTCAGCCAAAACTCCATTTATCACCTGACCTCCATAGGCCCCTACTTTAACCGGAGGGCCACAATGCTTTTTAGGGTCTCCTGGGATCAGTGTCAACTCAGAACCAGTATCCAATAGGCCTCGAAAAGTCTGATTATTTCCTTTTCCCCAGTGTACAGTTACCCTAGTAAAAGGCCTCAGGTCCCTCTGGGGAAGGACAGGAGGAAGGCAAACAGCATAACTCTTTGGTATTGTGACAAGGTCCTTCCTCACTGGAACCCGGCCACCCCTTCATTCAAGGGGTTCTGGGTCTGTGAACTGTCTCAAGTCTGGAAACCGGTCAACTGGGCGGGATTCGCTACTCCTAAAATCAAATGTTGACTTCCTGTCATTCGTTCTAGAGCTTTTCTGCTTATACAGATCAAATAAAAACTTAGTAGGCTTCTTATGTATTTGGTTCCTGGGAACACCATGATTAATTAGCCAGTTCCAAAGATCATTTCGGGTCATGCCATTATAGGTATTGTTTTGCCTTTGCCACCCATTATGATAATTACTGTAACTACGCTCATCTGGCCTTCTGCGATTCAGTGCTGCCACCTGACGCCTACCCTGAGGTCCTGTTAGACCTACTACGTGTACATTTAATTTATGCAAACGAGCCACAACTTCTCTAACTGTAAGATCTGGCATAAGAAATAGAGCAAAAACAAAGCTCTTCAAATGTTCTGGTGTCTCTCTCAGTACTTTCCATCTTATAAATTCAGTGAGTGGCATGTCCTCTGGGTCCTCATATTGTGGAGAATGTGGTTTTACACTTCGAATCCACTCGAGCATGCCCATCTGCCTGACCCTCACAATCCCTTCATCAATACTAAGCCAAGGAATATCAGGCATCTCTAACTCGCTGTTAGTAGGCCATGTTTTAATAAATACATCAGCCAACCATTCAAATAAACTTTTAACACCTTTTTTAACTGCTCGAGCTTCCATGTTAAACCTAGAATCTCTACTCAGTGGGCTCATATCGATAAACTCAGTATGATCCAATTTTATATTCCTTCCACCATTATCCCACACCCTTAAAATCCATTCCCACACATATTCCTTAGGCTTCTGCCGGAATGAATCAGCAAACTCATTAATTTCTTTAGTAGTATATCGCACCTCCTCGTGGACCACACTTTCTATCTCACCTTGAGGGGCTTGCTTAGACTTCAATCTGGTTATAGGTCTAGAGGCAACAATTGTTGGGCCCTGAGGGACATCAGCTCCCACTGGGAGGGGGGGATTAATTTCCTCAGGCAAGGGTGGGGAGGAGGGATCTGCAGGGTGTGGATTCTCTGCTGAGGGTGGGGAGGTTAATTCCTCAGATAAAGAAAATCCCTCAGAATCCGAGGGTTCAAAATCCTCATCATCATAGTTCTCCCACACATCTCCATCCCAAGTTTCAGGGTTCCACCCTTTCCCCACCAGTGCTCTCACTTTAACTGCTGACACTTTTCGTGGCTGGGAATTAAATTTGCGTTGTAAATCAGCCAACCGTATAATAAGGGCTCCAGCTTGATTTTCTGCTGCTTTAGCTCTTTGGCTGCTGGAGAGAAGATTCTCTTCCAGAGCACACTTGGAAACCTTTAAACTGTTGTTTCGAATCCGGAGCTGGTCATTTTTATCACCGAGCTCCATATTTTCGTCTAACAGTTTATCCAGACATGCTAGGAGCAACAAGGCAACATCATTATTTTCCTGATTTTTCTGCAATTTCTCGAACGTTTTATATATAGAGTCACTAAATTCCTTGCTTCTCACAAGAGGTGAGTTAGGTGAGTCAAATGGATCTATCTTCATAATTAGATCAAATAGTCTGCACCAAGGATTATCATTCCTCTTCATGCCACCAGGAGAGCCTTCAGTAACTCTAGGCTTCATTGGGTTGGAGAGCTGGCTCCAGAGGCTACCAAGCCCACTAAAGAAATTCATCCTTTCAATTCTGTTTCTCTAGAACCACTTCTGGTACCAAAATCTGTATTAGTCAGGGTTCTCTAAAGAAACAGAAGCAACAGGATGAATATATATAACTATATACAATTTATTGATTTGCTCACGTGACGGAGCTCAACAGTAGCGCCGAACTGGAGAGGCCGGGAATCCAGGGAACTGCTCAGTCCGCAAGGCTGGATGTCTCAGGAGTCCCAGTCTAGTGCTGAAGGCCCGAATGGATTCCAGGAGATCTGCCAGTCTCAGTACACGCTGGGATCCGAAAGGTTGATCACAGCAGCAAGGCAAACTCACCAGATGAGAGAGAGGCAAGCCGCAGGAAGAAGGAAAAAAGGGGCCAGCTCCCGCTGCCGTGGCCTTAAATACTGCCTGCCGGCAGAAGGTAACACCCACATTTGGGGTGGGCCATCCGGGTTGAGGTGGTCCAATCAGAAGACCCTTTTCTCTTATTTGTTCCTTAGTCCAGTCAAGTTGACACCCAGGATTAACCATGACATCATATAAATGGAAATAAAGAAAAAATCACATGTTCATCTCAACAGACACAGAAAAGGCCTTTAACAAAATCCGTTCATGATAAAAGTCCCAGAGGGAAGTGGACTGGAGGGAACATACCTCAACACAATTAAAGCTGTGTCAAGGTAGGTAGTTTGTTAGTAAAAATAATAACACATTGACTTATATTACTATAGATATAGCTTGAAGTTTATGTCTCTTTTCCTAAGTTCTAAGATTTATGAGAAAGAATAAATCTCTTCCTTAAAAGTACATTAAAACATACAACAACTTCTATGTAATTTAAGAATGTTGGAGCTGGAGAGATGGCCTAGTGGTTAAAAGCTCTGACCGCTCTTGCAGAGGACCCCGGTTCGATCCCCAGCACCTACATGGCAGCTGAGAACCATCTTTAGCTCCAGTTCCAGGGGAATCTAATGCCCTCTTCTGACCTCTGTGGCATTACATGACATGGGTGCACCAACCTACATGCAGACAGTACATTCATACACATAAAAATAAATAAAAATGAAAGAATTTCATTCTTTAAATAAAAAAAGAATGTAAAGTTATATGTCTTTTTTTTACTTGCATGCAAATTTATTGTTAAAATGTGAATCCCTAAACGCGTTTTGGAATTAGCTTATAGTTTATTTTCAGACTTTGTAATTTTGGTATATGTGTGGAGCATATATGGATATTTTAGAGTAATATAAAATTAAAAGGAACAACAATAACAACTTGTTCAAAGAACTGACCAAAACAGTGAACTTCTGCATTGAAAAAGTTAAAAAAGACTGAGAAAAAGATGCAAGATGGGACTTAACCTGTATAGCAGAATGCATGAGTTCTTGTGTGTGTGTAGGGGGACATGGATGGGGGAATGGGTTTAAATTCGATTAAGAAATGTTGTATGAGGGCCGGAGAGATGGCCTAGCGGTTAAGAGCGCCGACCGCTCTTACAGAGGACCTGGGTTTGATCCCCAGCACCCACATGGCGACTGAGTACCTTATGAAACTCCAATTCCAGGAGAACTCCAGTTCCAGGGGAATCCGACACCCTCTTCTGACCTCCGCGGCATTGCACGACACGGGTGCACAGACCTGCATGCAGACAGTACATTCATACACATACAGAAATAAATAAAATTAAAAAAAAAGAAATGTCTATGAAATGCACAAAAGCTAAATAAAAAAATAGGGAAAAAAAAGCTATACACAACAAATCCAGAGCCAACATCATTCTAAATGGAGAAAACTGGAAGCATCCCATGACAATCAGGAGCCTGACAGGGCTGCCACTGTCCTGCTCCTGTCCAAACTCTGGCTGGAGCAATAAGACAAGAGAAGGAAATTCAAGGAGCACTGATTGGAAAAGATGTCAAATAGTCTATATTTGCAGATGATATATTTTACATAGGAGATCCCAAAAATTCCACCAGAAAACTTCTAGAAATAATCAAACTTTCAGCAAAGTAGCAGGATAAAAAAATCAGTTTACAAAAGCCACTAGCCTTCTATAAACCAATCAGAAGCAGTCAGAGAAAGGGATCATGGAAACTCTTCCGTTCACAATAGCCTAAAAAAATAAAATATCATGGTTGTTTTTAATTACATGTTGATTTAGGAACTTACTTTCCTGTCTAGGCATTGCCCATTGTTCTGGAAAAGAGGGCCACTTCCCTTGGAAAATTTAGCTTTTGCAGGAATGGGCATTTCATTATATTATTATATGTACTGTTATTATTGTATTATACTGCATGTTGTCCAAGGCTTGTCACACAACAGTGGCAGAGTTAAAGAGGGCAACACTGACTACACGGCTCATAAAAGAGGTTATCTGCTGCCTGCCCCTTTGCAGAAAAAGCTTATTCCTTTTTTTTTTTTTGATCTTTTCGAGAGGAGACAGGGTCTCCCTGTAGCCCCAGATGTCCTGGAACTCACTCTGTAGATCAGGCTGGCCTTGAACTCACTAAGATCCGCCTGCCTCTGCCTCCTGAGTGCTAGGATTAAAGGCGTTCCCACTAAGCCAGGCTGCTTGTTGATTTTTATAGCAGTGAATTCTCAATGTATCTTCCTTGGAAGATAATTATCTCTCTCTTTCCCTCCCCTCCCTTTCCCTCCCCTCCTGTTCTGTGCGCTCCCCTCTCCTCCCTTTCTCTCCCCTCCCCTCCCCTTTCCCTTCCCCTTCCTTTTCTCTCTCCTCTTGCTCCTTTCCCTCTTCTCTCTTCTTCCTCTCCCCTCCCCTCCCCTCCCCTCCCCTCCCCTCCCCTCCCCTCCCGTCCCCGCCCCTCTCCTCCCCTCCCTACCCTCCCATCCCCCATTACTCCCTCCTTTCAGCAGGTTCCAGGCCTTTGACCTTTGACTTTTCTGCCTCAGCCCATTGAGTGACTTTATTGCGGCCTGGGACTGGCTCTGCCACTGGGATTGAGCTTCCCCTTCAGTCTGGGGATGGTATGTGGTTCACACCCAGGGATTAATACTGAGACATTTTTTTTTTTTTGGTCTTTTTAAGACAGGGTCTCCCTGTAGCCCCAGCTGTCCTGGAACTCACTCTGTAGACCAGGCTGGCCTTGAACTCACAAAGATCCGCCTGCCTCTGCCTCCCAAGTGCTAGGATTAAAGGCGTGCGCCACCACGCCCAGCTAATGAGGACTTTTGTATCCTTGGAGACAAGATGTGAAAGGATGATGATAGCCACCGGCTTGGAGGAGAGCAGGGATGGCAGGTGCTGGTGTCCGTGGGCACACACAGGAGTGGAGCCTCTTTAGTGAGAAGTATAACCATGCTAAGAAAAGGCCAAATCAGTCTGAATTAAAAAGTAGATAAGGTAGGTATTTATTCCAGGAAATGCAGTCTCTCTCTTGGGCCAATCCACACCCACAAGATGGCCATATGGAAAGTGTGCTTCTGGGGGGCGGGCATTTATAGGGGGGAGGAGAGATGGTAACCTACTAGATCTGGGCAATTAAACCAGGCCAGAGGCTTAGATCTGGAGGTAGGTCTCAGGTCCAGAAGTCTCATGGGAATCCGGCCTGACCGGAAAAGAAAGGAGGGTCTTTCCGGTCTATGCCATGTTGGCTTTTTGCACCGTCCTAACGTCCCAGACTCTTAGGGCACAGGGGGAGACGACTCTGCTCTGGCCTCTTCCTGCTGAGCTGGGACATTGAAGGGAGGAAGAGTGGGGAGTAGGCAGGGCTGTGGGCACAGGGGTGCAGGGATGCAAAGACAACTCTAGACACCTCCTGGATGTGTTCCTGCAAGAAGCGGAGGAGACCTGGTGCTAGGATCAGAAGGAGTCTCCTGGTTGACGTTGGAGAGGCTCCTCTTACTGTTAGATGGTCTTGGTTGGAGGACAGGGTCTAAACATGGGCTCTCCAGTTTCATCCATCCAGGTATCCCGAGCATAGACATGCCAGCAGTATGTCGCATCTGGCACAGCATCACCTGGTTGGGTGAAGATTGAGAAAATAACAAGACAAAGGGCAACCAGGCAGGGGCATCACAGAGTCTGGTACCTGTGGCAGCAGGGGGAGCAGAAGAAGGGTGAAAGTACAGAGGGTGAAGGCTGAATGGTCATACCCGACCCGTCAGACCTGTCCTGGAGGGTCTCTGGAAAAGCTGAGAACAGTGGGTCCCAGCTGTTTGCTGGACCATCCACCCTGGGTTGGGTCTCTCTTGAGTCTGGACAAATGATACCCATGTGGCTGGCCTAGAAGTTTGGCTGCTGACGGTGTAGTAAGGGTGAGGATGTGGGGTCCAGTCCACCTGGGATCAAGAGACTCAAGAGATAAAGTTTTAAGGAGAACACTGTCCCCTGGTGTGAGAAGGCAGGTCAGTGGTTGTGGACTGCACTGAGGTAGGAGCAGGGAGGGGAAGAGAGGAAGACAGTGGGGCCATGCTGTCTGGAGAGAAACGCTACTGCCCAGTATGAGGGCTCAGCGGGTTGGGCTAAGGCCCCTGTGGCCACTCCCACTTTCTGTCTGTAGAGAGGTAGAAAGGGTGTGAAGAGTCCAGGGTCCAGGAGAGCCAAAGTAGGGGCAGCCAGGAGGGCTCCTAAGGAGAGAGAAGTGGACGATGGTGGGATGGGAGAGAGGCCCCGTGGGGGTCTCCTTAGCTGCCTGGTACAGGGCAAAGCTGTAACAGCAAAACTAGGGATCCAGTGACAGAAGAAGCCCACCAATCCTAGAAAAGACAGCATGTGGTCCGCTGTCTCTGGAGGCTGTAGGTTTCATATGGCGTTGGCTCCATCTGACCTGAGAGTAGTGGAAGGGTACGTTAGGACCAGAGTCAAAGGAGGAGAGATCCCTGGCCAAGGCTTGGCTGCAGGCCCGGTTTTTGGGTCCTCCCATGTAAAAGCAAAAAGAAGTATGAAGGCACAGTGAAGAAGGCCCAGACAGTGAAAGGGGAGACTGAGGTTTAGGGGTTAAGGCAGAAGTCCTGAACTAGATGGTAGGTGCCAGAGGGCTTACGAACTGGAAGAATGGGGATGTTGCAGGGTTAGTTAGTGGAGATAGGAGGCAGGTAATGAATGGTAGGCTTGAGCCTATGGCGGTGGGTTTCAGAAATAGGAAGCTGAGGCCTGGAAGGAAAAGAGGCGGGGTCCTTGAGGCGTATCAGGACTGGTGGGTGGCGGGAGGTGATTACTGGAGTGGAAATGTCCAGACCTGAGGGTCGACAGGATCAGGAAGGGCAGGAGCTGGACAACAGGGTGGGGACCTGGGAGGCTATTAGGGATAAAAGAAGGTGAGGGTCTGGTGAGGTGTGAGGAACAGAGACCCGGTTACCTGGAAGCAGCTGAGGATGTCATGGCCCAGAGGGGCACTGGGCAGACAGACATGACTGAAAAAGAATGGGTGAAAATTGACCTGCAGGGACACAGGGGAGAGGTAGTGTCCTTTGGGGGAAAGAGGGGGTCTTGTCCACTCCCATGACAGAAATTGATGAGGGAACTGTAAGGCCAGAGTGTGAGGTCAGTACAGAAAGGTAGCCCAGCTATCCAACAGGAAGGAGATGGACTTACCCACTACCTGGAGCATTAGCCTGGGCTGGACAAGGGTTAGTGGGGGTCTCTGAATCTGGCTGCCAGCCATCAGTCCTCTGCCAGGCAGAGGAATTCAGAGGCTGGAGGGGTTGAGGTGCCCAGAGCAATGTGGCTGGACCACTGTGGCGTGGCACAGAGGACAAGCACAGATCCAGGTGCTCAGACTTCAAATGGCCAGGCTGCCAGCGAGCTCTGGCACAGAGAGCATAGCATGGTGGATGGCTTGGGGTTTGGGCAGTTTCTAGCCCAGTGACCTTCTTTGCCACACTTTGCAGGCTTCTGGCAGAATGGACCTGGGCCCTTTTGGGACGGGGCTTGATGGAGCCCCCCACTGTGAGAATGCCATTTACCCCAGGGCAGCCACCAGGGCTTGGGCATGGAGCTTAGGCTTTTGCTGTGGCAGAGCCCATTGGGAGGACCCAGCTGCCTCCTCTCGGCCTAAAATACCTTAAAGGCCATTCTTCATCAAATCCTACACAGGAGTGTGGGGGACTGTCCTCAGCCTTTTTAATTTAATTTTTTCTGATATCTGTAAAAGAGTGAGAGATAAACTGAGAAGCCAAGACCATGGCCACTGTTGGGGAAGCAGGGTCAAGGGGAGCCTTGAGTATGGTTGTCCTTAAGACAACATCATGAACTTTGCAGGTAAATGGATGGAACTGGAAGGTATGTTAAGTGAAGTAACATAGTCCCAGAAAAACAAATGATGAATGGTATCCCTCATCTCTGGATGCTAGCGCCAATAACCTAGTCGTAAACATTTCTTGTTGGAAAGAACAACACCAACACCAACAACAGAAAAGACTGCACCACAGAACTGACTGAAAGGGTGAATCTGGTGGGGTGGGGGGTTGGGAGGGGGACATGGGTCTAGATTAGATTTGTAACAAAATCTTGTACAAAAAGTATATGTAAAACAATAAATTAAAATAAAAAAAAACAAAAAAGTATGATTGTCCTTAATAAATTCTGAATTGCAGAAGGAAAAAAGAGGCAGGGGGGACATTTTCACATGTCTTCAGCAGACAGGAAGAAGATTTAGAATCTCCAGCTGTGGAATAAGGTTCTAATAATTAATTTTGGTGGTGGCAGTTTATAAAAGTTGTACTGAGAAAAGGCACGTACATGGAAATGGCTTCATTCAGACATTGTAGAGGTCATTTACAGCATGCAGCCCCAACCAGTTTCTTTGCATTCTCAAGGCTGAGATGGTCAAACTGGCCAATGTAGTTTCTTTCCTGTGCTGGTACCAAACATTGTATAAAACAGAATTACATGCAGTTTCATCAAGGAAGAAGCTAAAGGGTGAGGAGAGCGGAGACATTCAGTCCCACCGAGGCAGCGCAAAACAAAGGTAATTCAGCAATTGTGGCGCATACAGTTATTTAATTTGGAATTTAGTCAGATAAGGAACAGATAAGGAACCCAGGTTCATTTTGGCCTTTGAATATGATAGGTTTTGTGCACAATATAATCTAGAAATGGCCACTTTTTTTGACAGACACATGATAGACTCATACATGTAACAGTAAACATACATGAAACAGTAAACACACAGACAGTTTGGACAGACACATGCATGACTTAATTGCATAAATCAGTTATCACAGTGAAACTGCAAGGGGGGGCAGCTTTAACCACGGGAGCCTGGCTCACAGCAGCAAAAGCTTGCAAAAGGGCGAGTTAGTGTAAGCCGGACGGGTGCAGAGACAACAGATCTGGCTTATGGCATAGTTCACCTGTGTCTAATAGGTGTTGGGATTGCCTGTTAATTTAGTGAAACAGAATAAAAACAAAACCAAAATAGCATTTGTTAAAAGCCAGTAGCTTAAGCAGCAATCCTGTGACAAAAGCTAAAATGGAAAAATGATTTTAATTAGAAAACAGGTGAAAACATGGTGATAAAATTGCAAAACACCAATAGTGGACATTTTGGGATTGATTTGTTAATCTGCCTGGTAAATGCAATCAGGCCATGTGCTTAGCAGGCGTGAGAATGGCAGTCACATGATTAGACAAAATGGTGACCATGGAAATTTGAATCAGGTGTGGGAATGGGGGAAGGGGATGAGAGAGAGAGAGAGAGAGAGAGAGAGAGAGAGAGAGAGAGAGAGAGAGA
>VZQC01014038.1:65112-115674 GCA_009823505.1 Rhizomys pruinosus | reverse complement strand
GCTCTCTCGCTCTCTCTCGCTCTCTCTCGCTCTCGCTCTTGCTCTCGCTCTCTCTCATCCACAGCCATTGGATGGCCATGGAAAGTGTGCTTCTGAGAGGTGGGGATAGCCTTTTATACGGAGGAGGAGAGATGGTAACCTATTGGAATCTGGCCAGTTAAACCAGGCCTAGATCTGGAGGTGGGTCTCAGGTCCACAGTTCTCATGGGAATCTGGCCTGACTGGAAAAGAAAGGAGGGCCTTTCTAGTCTATGCTATCTTGGCTTTTTGCCCCAAGCCTGATCTAACACTTAGGCAACTAGGATTAGTGACAGGCACGAACTAGAGGCAAACCAGGTGCCAGGTGCTGGTGTCTGTGGCACACACAGGAGCAGGGCCTCCTCAGGCAAAGGGAAGATGCCCCTGTTGCTCTGCGTCTCTACTCGCCCAGGCAGAGCTCCACTGAACGCTCTAGTCTGGCTTTGGCATGGCTAAGAGAGAAGCCATGAGACGGAGGGAATTGGAGTAGGGTGAGAGTAATTGGAGGAGCCCTGTAGGGTGGAGAGTCCAGAGGACCCATAACCCAACCAGCAGTCACCAAGGGACAGGGGGACTTGGCTTGCAGAGGGATGAGTCCTTCCTTGGGGATGCATTTCTGGCTTTTGACTCTTTTGAGACATGATTTCAATATGTGGCTCAGGGTGGTCTTGAACTCATGATCCCCTTGCCTCTGCCACCTGGGTGGTGTGATTTCAGGTATGTGCTGCAATGCCTGGTCTGGAGACACATTTTTGGACCCTCCCTCCTGTAACCTCTTCCCTAGATACTCCCTCATCTCTTGGGCAGGTGAGATCTCCTGCATAAACACTGTCCTAGCATTCTGTTCTCATTTGTGTTACAAGTCTACATCGTAGATAGGAAAAGCCAAAGATGTTCTAGACCTGGGAACCTGGAGTTAGGGCACCTCATACAGCCAGAGATACTGCAGGTGTCATGGAGTAAAGTATTTGAGACCTGGAGATTAACATTCTCTTTGTGAGTCCAACAGAAATGGTGGTTCCTCAAGAATGATAGAGGGAGGTGGCTTGGTTAGAGTTGGATACTTGAAGATGGAGGTACGGGTTGGGGTGATGGGGAGCTGGCTCTGAAGATGGAAGGAGGGGCCACGGCTAAGGAATGTGGGCAACCAGTAGTCACTGAAGGAGATGTAGAAGCAGATTCTCCTCTAGGTCTAGAAGGGACAGCCTTGCTGACTCCTTGGTTCCAGTCTGGTGACACCCAGTGCAAGATGACAATTTTGCACTGTTAAAAGCAGCTACCAAGTAAGTGTGTGGTGATTTGACATGGAGACCATAGGAAATGAACACCCTCTGTAAAAAATGATTACTTGTGTATTTCATTTCACCTTTTCCTCAACCTTCCGTGACTTCCTGTTTTGTTTCACTCAGAGTAAAGATGAAAGTCCTCAGAGAGAATCACAAGCTCATCTCCTTCCAAGGAGGCTGAGCTCATTTTGTCTCACCCTGTTCTTCACCCGTTCCTTTCCATGTGTCCTAAACTTCTCATAAACAACACAGGTGGGTCTTTATACATATTCCTCTGGGCCTTTGCACACACAGTATTTTTCTTTTCTGCCCAAAATGCTTTTAGATAATTGCATGTCTAGATTCTTAATGGCTTTCTGAGTCTTTGTTCAAATGTTACCTCATTGGAGCCTGCCTGGACTTCTCTATTAAGTCATAAGCCTTCCTATCTCTCTTCTTGCTTTTTTCCCCATCCATCTTTTAAAAAAATATTTTATATATTTATTTTTATTTTATGTATGAGTGTATTGCCTGCGTGTGTGAGTGCACACATAGCATGAAATGCCCTTGGAGATCAGAAGAGCACATTGGATTCCCCTGGAACTGGAGTTACAGATGGTTGTTAACCACCATGTGGGTGCTGGGAATCAAACCTGGGGAATCAAACTGCTCTCTGCAAAAGCAGTCAGTGCTCTTATCAATTGAGCCATCTCTCCAGCCCCCCATCCATCTTTATATCATAATATAGTCTACTGTATAATGGTATGTAATGTCTGTATACCCCCTTCAGAATATACCTGTATTTCTTTTTTTTTTTTTTTTTTTGGTCTTTTCGAGACAGGGTCTCCCTGTAGTCCCAGCTGTCCTGGAACTCACTCTGTAGACCAGGCTGGACTTGAACTCACAAAGATCTGCCTGCCTCTGCCTCCCAAGTGCTAGGATTAAAGGCGTGTGCCACCACGCCCAGCAATAGCTGTATTTCTAGCTCCTAACACAGTGCCTGGGATATAGCAGGCATTCAGTAAGTCTTCATTAGATAAATGAATGAATGAACAGATTTAATGTCTATCTCCTCTTGTCTCGGGACTGTCTGCTTTGTTCTCTTCTGTAGTTCCAGTCTCTAGTGCTCAGTGCATGACTCTCAGATGAGTCAACGTGGGGCTCCGAGTCAGGATCTTGCTTCTGAAGCCACCAGAGGATGGCACCTTTCTTGCTGCTTCTACTTCCTGTCCCCCTGTCCATTGTTATTGTCTCTGGAGCCTTTAATTGGGCCCCCAGCATCTACTATATTTTCTTTTATTGAGGTGTGTGAGTGGGGTGGAGTGTGTATGTGTTCGTGTGCATGTGTGCAGAAGGGTACATGTGGAAGCCAAAGACTGACATCAGGTGTCTTCCTCAATTGCTGTTTTGTTTTGTTTTGTTTTGTTTTGTTTTGTTTTTTCGAGACAGGGTCTCCCTGTAACCCCAGCTGTCCTGGAATTCACTCTGCAGACCAGGCTGGCCTTGAACTCACAAAGATCTGCTTGCCTCTGTTTCCCAAGTGCTAGGATTAAAGGCATGTGCCACCACGCCTGGCCCTCAATTGCTTTTTAAACCTTATTTTCTATTTATTATTTTTCTTTATGCATATGAGTGTATTGCCTGCATGTATGTAAGTGCACCTGTCTCATGCAATGCCTGAGGAGGTCAGAAGAGGGTGTCGGATCCCCTAGAACTGGAGTTACAAACCATTGCTTGCTGCCATGTGGGTGCTGGGATTCAAAGCCTGGTCCTCTGCAAGAGAAGTCAGTGCTCTTAAATGCTGAGCCATCTCTCCAGACCCTCATCTTATTTTTGAGACAGGGTCTCTCTCTGAACCTTGGGCTTGCTTAATCAGCTAGACTCGCTGGCCAGGGAGCTCCAGGGATCTATCTGTCTCCACTCTCCACCTCCTCAGTGCTGTGGTTACAGATGTGCAGTATGGGGATTCACACCCAGGTCCTGACGCTAACATAGCAAGCACTTCGCCAACTGAACCATTTTCCACACCTCGTAGTTGCTATATGCCAGACAACTCTAATGCTGCATTTCCTTGTTCTTGATGGCTCTTTGTGTGAGTGTGTGAGGTAACCTTTGCACTTATCGTAGCCAGCAGATGAAGAAGCAATGGCCATCTCTGCAAACGAGTTGTCAGGGGAGGTCTGTGGGCAAAGTGGTTGCTCTTGGAAGGAGGATGTGGAAATAGGATGCGAAGGGCACTTTTCACTATGGAAAATTTATTGTTTGCATTATTTTAAGCAATGTGCACATGTTAAACACACACACACACACACACACACACACACACACACTCACTTGAGACGTAGTCTTCTTAGTGGCCCAGGCTGGCCTTGAGCTTGGGATCTTCCTGCCTCAATCTTAAGCCTTACACATTGTGTGTGTGTGTGTGTGTGTGTGTGTGTTACACATGTGTGTGTAGAGGCCAGAGAAGGACATGGTGTGTCCTCCTCTAGCACTTCCCCCTCTTCCTCTGAGGAAGGGTCTCTCCCTGAACCCGGAGCAGGGGTTTCCAGCTAGGCTGGGAGCCAGCAAGCCCCAGCTCTCCTCCTTCTTACCAAAAACAGTGCTGGGGTTACAGGTGCATGTGGGAGATCATGCTTAGCCTGCTATGGGGGTGCTGGGATCCAAACACTTGTCAGAGTTGCTCAGGTTGTTGTTAGCTACCAGGCTATCTCTCCAGCTCCTGCTGGGCTCTTTTAACAATCTATGATGACTCCTCAGTCCTACTCTAAGTCTCTTGCTGCTTGCTGAAGCTCTACGCACAGGTGACTTTGAAGACATTAAGGCCATAGTGAGTTGCATCTTTGAGGCAAATTGGGCTTTCCCCAAATTCCCTGCTTTCATTTCTTGCATAACCTAATTCAGTTTCCGCCTGGTCTCGCCCTCCCCTGCTTGGAAACTGCAAGCAGTGAGGATAAACACTATTTGTTACTGGGGCTCTCGGGTGACATCTGTTGTTTAGTCTGGCCAGCATCCTTTCCTCTTTGGCTAAAAAATTTTTGCTTTCAGGAACTGCCTCTCCAGGTCATGGCCCGCCTATCAATTACACGGTCTATCCCTCTTCCACTACAGGGTGCATCAAAGACCCCAGGTTGTACTTCAGTGATTTCCGTAGGGGTGTGGGTCGTTGTTCTTTTTCAGAGTCCATTTGAATGTTAGGAACTGTCATTTGAGTGTTCTCTCACAGCTCCAGTGTTGGGCATTTAATCTCCAGGACAACAGTATTGGAGGTGGGGCCTAAAGACAGGCCATTACCTCCTTAGGGTTTGTCCTTATGAATGGGTTACTGCTGTTTTGCAGAAGTGGGTTGGTTATTGTGAGAAGAGGTTTGTTATAAAAGTAGAGTTTGGGGCTGGAGAGATGGCTCAGTGACTAAGTGGTGCAGAAGACCCTGGTTCAGCTTGCAACACCCAGGTGGCAGCTAACACCTGTCCTGTCCTTAGCTACAGTTCCAGGGGATCTGATGCCCTCTTCTGGTTACCAAGGGCATTGCATACACATGGTGTGCTTACATATATGCAGGTAAAACATTCATAAACATAAAGTAAAAAAATTATAACAGAAGAATTTCAAATCTCTCTCTCTCTCTCTCTCTCTCTCTCTCTTTGGGTCAGTGTCTTTGAGTCACGAGTGACCGCCTTCCACACGCTGTCCTTTCCTTTTTGGCTCAGCTCCAGGACTTGCCTCCTGCCTACAGGCTGGCAGTCTCTGGGCTCTGCTCCTGCAAGAAGGGGGCAGGGAATACCGCTGGAGAACACCCATAGGAAAAATAAGCAGACTCACACACATGCGTGGAGAACTGGGGAGACAGGAACTCCTGTGCTTTGGGCAAGGAAGTGGGGAGCAGGTGAAGGGAGGGGTGAGCCAACTTGGTTCTAATGGGGGGGGCTGCAGAACTCAGTTTGTGCAACAGGTAACTAGAGGTGTGACATTCTGCTCAATGCCTCAAGGGAATGGGCCTGGGACTTTGCAGAGATAGGGCGAAGTAAGAATCATCGTAATATCCCGAATCTTCCGGCTACAGATAACTCTGGAAGCCCACAGAGCTATCAGATAACTGGAGACCTCCCGGGACAGGTCTTAAAATTTCTTGCTTCAAGCCACACACAAAATTCCATTCTCTCTCTCTCTCTCTCTCTCTCTCTCTCTCTCTCTCTCTCTCTCTCTCCCCCCTCCTCTCCCCACTGTTATTTGGCCACAGAATGACTCAGCAAGAGGCCTTTACCACAGGCTGTTGTCGTAGTCCTGGGCTTTCCAACCTTCAGAATTTCGGGCCAAATACACTCATATTATTTATAAATTACCAGCCTGTGATAATCTGTTACAACAACACAAACTTGACTAAGACACTAGGAGAACAGGACTGTCCTACTTGATGAGTTGGGGTATTATGGAGCAAGTTTGTGTAGAAAACCCGTAGCTATGTGGACAGGCTGCCCTGAAGATCAGTACCATCAGGAGAGAAGGTCCCAGTGTCCCAGTGATGTTATTGGAGAACCTGGATCGAGCTGTGTGTGAAGCATGTACCTGTAGACGTCCCCTAAGCCTGGGCTACTTAGTTCCCTTCTTCTTAATCTAAGCTCAGGTTGGTTTCTGCCCCTGAAAGCCAGAAGTTGCCCCAGTAAAAGCCAGTGGCTGAGATTCACTGATTTTCTTTTCAAGAGCCGTTGGCTGTGCTGTGGAGGTAGATGAACAAGGGTGGGGGGAAGAAAAGAGGGAGAAAGGGAGGTAGAGATGAGGTGTTGTTAGACTCAATGTGCATGATTAACCCTGTCTGGGATGCATTGGCCATGCTCTGAAGGTTTCTGTTTCCCCAATTCCAGGTTGAAGCCTAATCCCCATCATGATGTTACCAGGAGGCAGGGTCTTTGTGAAGTAATTAGCTTGTGAGGATGAACAAAAGCCACTGCAGCCTGTGATTAGTGCCTGCATTAGACTTCTGTTACTGTGAAAAACCAACTGAGGCAAATCCAGTTAAAGGAGGAAAATCCGTTTTGGCCCATGGTAGCTGGCTCCATTGCTTTTGGGCCTGTGGTGAGGTGTCACTTCAGGGTTGAGGGCACACGGCAGACCAAAGCTGCTCACCTCATGGTGATGGGGAACTGAAACACAGGGAGAGCCTGTGGGCTCAATAATCTTTCAGGGGCACACCCCCAGTGACCTGATGTCCTTTCCTGAGGCTCCTCCTCCTAAAGACTCCTTAACCTTTCAGTGGTACCACATGACCTTTGGGGGCCACCATAGCAGCAATGGCCTTAAAAAGAGGCCTGGGGAAGCCATCCATTGTTTCCACTCTTGGCTGTCAGGAATGAGGTTATAAATATTCATTTACATTTCTATCTTGGCAGGAGAGGACTCATAAGTGCAGAGGTCATCCCTGTTCTGAACGACTTCTCAAACTCTCTGAAGCTGTCCTCATCCACACCCAGTACTTCCCTGATCAGCCTGCAGGGCCACGGTGGAGTTAGCTCAGAGACTCTCTTTCCCCGGTGAACCAACTTGTCCTGAAGGTTCACCAGAGTAATGGCTCTCTCCTGGTGGGTAAAGCCAGTTGTTTCCATTGTCATTCACCAGGCTTTGAAGCTGTCTAGCCAGTATGTCTGGCTTATACTGAAATTCTAGTTTTCTTGCTGAATTCTGAAGAGAAGGCATACATTTGTCACTGAGCATAGATCTGTGGAGAAGTTCAACTATTTTTTCTTAAACTTTTATTTTATTTTATTTATGTGTATGAATGTATTGTCTGCGTGTAGGTTTGTGCACCCGTGTGTTGTGCAATGCCGCGGAGGTCAGAAGAGGTCGTCGGATTCCCCTGGAACTGGAGTTCTCCTGGAATTGGAGTTACAGAGGGTTCTCAGCCGCCATGTGGGTGCTGGGGATCGAACCTGGGTCCTCTGCAAGAGCAGTCGGCGCTCTTAACTGCTAGGCCATCTCTCCAGCCCTGGAGGCCAACTTTTGTTAGAACCTGCAGCACCAAGACAAGTTAGCGAGGAAAAGAGAAGCTCAGGGTTTTCAGCCTTCATCTCCAAAAAACAGTCCAGGGCCTGGAGAAATGGCTCAGTGGTTAAGAGTGACTGTTTTTCTGTAGAGGACCTAGGTTTGGTTCCTAGCAACCCCATTGGGCCACTTATAATCAATTGCCTGCAACTCCAGTTCCAGGGAGCATCTGCATGCAGGAGATATACACACAGACAATGAGGCACACACATACACACAAATAAAAAATAATTTAAAAAAGTACTCCATATATATGGACCAAGAAAATATGTGCTGTAGTTACATGCCCCATAAAGACTCATGTAACAGGTACTGGAGGGATGACCTAGCGGTTAAGAGCACCAGCTGCTCTTGCAGAGGACCCGGGTTCGATCCCCAGCACCCACATGGCGGCCGAGAACCGTCTGTAACTCCAATTCCAGGAGAACTCCAGTTTTAGGGGAATCCGACACCCTCTTCTGACCTCTGTGGCATTGCACGACATGGGTGCACAGACTTGCATGCAGACAGTACATTCATACACATACAGAAATAAATAAAATAAAAAAGACTCCTGTAACAACTGCTTTGGCCCTATCTGGTGGCACTGTTGAGGGGGACCTTAAGAGGTAAGAAGTTAGGTCACTGGGCATGCCCTTACAGGGACACTGTGACCCTAGCCCCTCCCTCTCTCTTTGCTTCCCACCTATCTTGAGGTGAAGTTCTCCTGTGCAGTATTTTGCTGTGTTCTCCTGGGCTGCAGGTACAAATGGTGCCACACACTCGGAGCAACGTCTCTAAAACAGCGAGCCGGAGCCAGGGCTGCTGGCACAGACCTGTAATCTCAGCACTGGGAGGCTGAGGTAGGAAGACTGTGAATCCAAGACTACCAAGATCCTGCTTCAAAACCCTCAAATACTCCAAAGCAAACCTTATAAAAGAACTGAGCCAGGCATGATGGCACACACCTTTTGTTCCAGCACTTGGGAGGCAGAGGCACATGGATCTCTGTGAGTTCAAGGCCAGCCTGGTCTACACAGAGAGTTCCAGGACAGCTGGGGCTGCAGGGAGACCCTGTCTCAAAAAGACAAAAAAAAAAAACAAAAACAAAACTGAACCAGAATAAACCTCTTCTCCTTTTAAGTTTTATTTCTATTTAATGTGCCTGAGTGTTTTGTGTGGATACAATGCTAGTGGAGGCCAGAAGAGGGTGTCAGATTCCCAGGAAGTGGAGTTAGAGAGAGTTGTTAGCTGCTATGTGGATGCTGGGATCTGAACCCAGTCCAGTGCTCTTAAAGCTGAGCCATGTCTCCAGCCACTTAAGGTAATTTTTAGAGGTATTTTGTCACAGTGATGGAAATAACTAGCATACCGTGATTATCCATACTTGAGCCATAAACTCTAATTCATGGGTATTATGCTGATTCTTAATAATTAATTAATTCATTAATTTATGTATCTTTTTAGATAGGGTCTCCCTGAAGCCTTAGCTGGCCTGGAACATACTATATAGTTCAGGCTGGCCCTGAACTCACAGACATCTGCCTGCCTCTGCCTCTCAAATGCTAGGATTAAAAGTGTGCACCACCATGCCCAGCTTTATTTCTATTATTTTTTTTTTGTTACAGGGTCTTACTATGCAGACCAGGCTGGCCTCAAACTCTTGATCCTTTTCATCTAAAAGACCCTGCAAGGTGACTCTGATTATGTTCTTGGTCCATATCCTTGCATTCTCAAATATATCAGAGATAAAAATATTTCCTTAATTTCTTGTATTCTTAAAACCTTTTTTTAGGTCGAATATATTTTTGTTTGTCAATCATTTCTTTTTTCTTTTTTCTTTTCTTTTATTTATTTCTTTTATTTATTATTTTTTAATGTGTATGAGTGTACTGTCTGCACGTAGGTTGGTGCACCCGTGTTGTGCAATGCCTCAGAGGTCAGAAGAAGGCGTTGGATTCCCCTGGAACTTGAGTTAAAGACAGTTCTTAGCCGCTATGTGGGTGCTGGGAATTGAACCTGGGTCCTCTGCAAGAGTAGTTGGGGCTCTGAACCACTGAGTCATCTCTCCAGCCCTGTAAATCATTTCTTTTTTAATTTTAATTTTATTTTTAATTATATGTGTGCAGGAGTGTCTCTGTGTGGGTATGTTACATGTGAATGTAAGTGGCCCTGGAGGCCAGAGAAGGCATTGGATCTCCTGAAGCTGGAGTTATAGGCAGTTATGAGGCACCCAGTGTGGGTGCCGGGAAATGAACAGAGGCCCTCTGCAAGGAACCCACATGCTTAACTGCTCAGCCATCTCTCCAGCCCCTTATCAATTATTTCAGAATTATTTTCTATTGGGCTGTGTTTTACCTTGTACAGGGGCTGAACATTTCTCCCAGTTTTGTCTTTTGATTTTAGCATATTAGGTATGATGCATATGTAACAGGCAACTTTTAATTTTCATTTAAACTTGTCAATATTGTCTCAATGTATTGTTTTCTGTTTCATGTTTAGAAAACCCATTTCCTGGTCAAGATTAACAAAATATAGCAAAGATGTCTTCTGACTTTATATGGTTTCGTTTTACATTTAAATCTTTATTTTGTCTGGGGAGGTAAGGGTATAGATTTATTCTCTCCAACAAAAGACAGATGTCTTAAATGACATTTATTGAATAATTTACAAATTCACATTTTCTGCACCTTTTTTTTTTTTCGGTCTTTTTGAGACAGGGTCTCCCTGTAGCCCCAGCTGCCATGGAACTCACTGTGTAGACTAGGCTGGCCTTGAACTCACAGAGACCCACCTGCCTCTGCCTCCCTAGGCTGGGTCTAAAGGCATGCACCACCAAGTCCCAGCCTGTGCACCATTTTTTTTTTTTTTTTTTTTTTTTTTNCTCAAACTCACAAAGATCTGCCTGCCTCTGCCTCCCAAGTGCTAGGATTAAAGGCGTGCGCCGCCACGCCCGGCATTTTTAAATGTTACTTTTAATCACGTGAGAATTCCGTGTGTTTTGGGATCTGACTTTGTCTGTTTCTGTCTCTACCCTATTACAGCATAGATGATATATATATATTTTAAAGGCGTGCGCCACCACGCCTGGCATTTATTTATTTCTGTATGTGTATCAATGTACTGTCTGCATGCAAGTTTGTGCACCCGTGTCGTGCAGTGTCGCGGAGGTCAGAGAGGGTGTCGGATTCCCCTGGAATTGGAGTTTCAGACGGCTCTCGGCCGCCATGTGGGTGCTGGGGATCGAACCTGGGTCCTCTGTAAGAGCGGTCGGCGCTCTTAACCGCTAGGCCGTCTCTCCAGCCCAGCATAGATGATATTTTATAATACTTTGAAAAATCTGTATGAGCAAGTTTATCTCCAATACATTTATTTTCAGGACTTTCCTGGGTATACTTACAAAAATGGCTTTATTGTGGTATAATTTACATGCTATAAAACTCACTCATTTAAGGTGTATAACTCAACAGAGACATGTGCAACCATCACCAGGCCACCAGAGAAGCTTCTTATTGTAGGAAGTGATGGTTAATGCAGTAATTCACAACTGGCCAAAGAGCAGATGATTGTGGAGTGCTTGGCTCTAAATGATACATCTTTATCACTCCCCCTCAAAGCTCAGGGAATATCAGGAAGAGGTAGAATGAATGTTAGAGCCAGATGTTGGGAAGGAGTACTGTGAAACAATGTCTTTTGGACATGACATTGTTGCTGCACTCAAGAATTCACTGCAGATGTGGTTACCTGTGCAACATTGGACTCAGAACCATTTCCTCATGTGTGTGTGTCAGGGGATGGGGGTCGGGGCGCCCTTCACTGAGGGACTATGGGTAATGGGTGCTGGGGGAGTGTCATTTTCTTCAGCAGCCACTGGTAGGTTACCCGTGTTCCAGAAAATAAACACCCCCCCCACCAGGCTCATGTAAGCAACTATAAGCTCAGTGGGTCACACAGACAGACAGACAGACATATATACAACACAGCAAAGTAGGAAAGGACATGTGGGAAAGAAGGATAGAAGGGTTTCAGTAGGAGAGAAAGGAGACACAGAGGGATAGACAGAGAGAGAGAAATGGGGATAAAAACTAAAATTCAGTAATGCAAGCATGAAACGGTATAATAATAATAATAGCAACAATACTACAACCATTTGGCAAATAAAAGCCCTTGAAATGTAAAAAATAAAAGTCCCAAGGACCAGGGACGAATCTCAGTGGTAAAGCCCTTACTAGAAGGCCTGAGGCCCCAAAATAAGAAAGAATGGAGATCTACGCTTTTTATTCTCCTTTTCCCCACCTCTCCATCCCTTAACAACCACTGATCTACTTCTGTTTTGAGACAGAGTTTCACTATGTATCTCTGACTAGACTGGAACTCTCTATGTAGACCAGGCTAGCCTCAGACTCACAGAGATCCACCTGCCTCTGCCTCCTGAGTGCTAGGATTAAAGTCATGCACCATCATGCCCAGTTCATCCACTAGTACTTTTGATATCCATAAGTTCTTGATATTCCATATAAATGGAATCATATAATATATGGCTTTTTGTGAATAGTTTGTTTTACTTTTTTTTTTTTTTGATATAGGGTCTCATGTAGCCAGCTTTGAATGATGATCTTGAACTTCTGATCTTTTTTCCCAACGGCTGAAATCGTGGGTGTACACCTTCATGGCTCATCTGGCCCATTTTACTTATTGTAACCTTATCCAGATTCATCTGTGTTGTGGCATGCATCAGCATGTCATTACTTTGTACAGCCAAATAATAGCTCTGTGTCCATTCATCAGGTGTCGGCATTGTTTCTTTCTATTTATTGTGCTGTGTTGCTGTGGCCATTCACACACAAGGTTTTGTTTGAACACTTGTTTTCTTCCTTTTAAACATTTATTTACTTTTAAAGTTTATTTTAATTTTACGTGAGCGTTTTGCCTACATGGACGTAAGTGTACCGTGTACGTGCAATTCCTGTGGAGACAAGATGAGAGTGTTGGATGGTTGTTAGCTGCCACATGAGACCCTTTCTCTCCAAGATCATAAATGTCACAGACCCTCCCTCCTGGATTCAGAACTGAACTCCAGGCACACTCCCAATTTGACTCCCAGCCCTGGCCTGGGCTTCATGAGGGAGGAGGGTGACTTCCCACATTCTTTAGTCCTTGGAGAGTATCAAAGGAATCAAGCATCGATTGTGTCAGTTGTCTAGTCCTTGGGGCATCTGCAAGAGAAGCAAGTACTTTTTTTTAGATCAATATTTTCAAGGCTCTTCAGATTTAAGCTTCTGCCTCCAACTGCAGATAATAGACTCTCCAGTTTCTCCCTCTCCAAAATGGATATGAACTTGAAGCCTTGTACTTAAAGTCTTGTATCTCCCAGGAAAATCTGTGTGATTATGGGTGGAGTAGTTTCATAACTGGACCCTGTGGAGCTTGCCCTTAGGTCCTCTGGCTTGGCAGTGCTGCCTTTACCAACTGAGTCTTCTTGCCCACCTGAGTTGGCAATTTTATGGAGTTTACAGTAAAAAACCAAACACACAAACTCAGTGAGAGCACTTACCTAGTGTGTGCCAGGGTTAGTCATTGGTAGTACTGGGGATTGGACCCAGGGTAACCTACTTGTGGGCAGGCATTGGACCCAGGGTACCCACTAGTGGGCAGGCATTGGACCTAGGGTACCCACTAGCTGGGCAGGCATTGAACCCAGGGTACCCACTAGTGGGCAGGCATTGGACCTAGGATACCCACTTGTGGGCAGGCATTGGACCCAGGGTACCCACTAGCTGGGCAGGCATTGAACCTAGGGTACCCACTAGCTGGGCAGGCATTGAACCTAGGGTACCCACTTGCTGGGCAGGCATTGAACCTAGGGTACCCACTAGCTGGGCAGGCATTGAACCTAGGGTACCCACTTGCTGGGCAGGCATTGAACCTAGGGTACCCACTAGCTGGGCAGGCATTGGACCTAGGGTACCCACTTATGGGCAGGCATTGGACCTAGGGTACCCACTACCTGGGCAGGCACTCTGCTGCTAAGTTATACTATCAACTCTTTTTCTTTACAGTTCTTTTAAGTTTGTATGTCCCTGTGCGTAGGCCTGGCATATGCACAGAAACCAGAGAAGGACACCAGGTGTCCAGCTCTATCACGCTCTGCTTTATTCCCATGAGACAAGGCCTCTCACCGAGCTTGGAGCTAGGCTGGTGGCCGTCAAGCTCAGTGATCCTCCTGTGCACTGGGATTACAGGTATATATGTGTAGCCATGCTCAGCACTTTCTTTGAATGTTGGCGACTCAAACTCAGGTCCTCATGAGTTCACAGCAAGTGCTCTTACCCACTGAACCATTTCTCCAGCATCCTACTTTTTAAATATTGAAACAATGTCTCACTAGATTACCTAGCCTGGACTTGAACTCACTCTATAGCCCAGGCTGGCCTTGAAATTGTGAGTCTCCTGCTTCAGCCTCCTGAGTAGCTAGGATGACAGGCTTGCACCACCAGTCTAGGCTGTCTGTGGCTTTGCAAGAACAGGAGACTCGGGGGGAGCTCCTCTGGTCTTGTCAAGTGATGCCCTGAACAGTGTCGGAGACTCACCTGGTGCAGTCCTGTTTTTTGAGACAGAGTCTCACACTGTAGCCCAGGCTGGCCAGGAACAGTCTCACACTGTAGCCCAGGCCGGCCGGGAACTTTCCATGTAGCCCAGGCTAGCCTCTAACTCTGAGAAATCCTCCTGGCTCAGTCTCCCTAATGCTGGCATTCCAAGCATGCAACACCTCATATGGCAAACTTTTATTTTCTATTTATTACTTAGACTGTGCTGCGCCCTTACAGCCACAGAAAATGGACTACGGCAGTGTGCTTTCCAGTTCACAAAGCACCCTTGGCAGCCTTCCCCACAGGGGAGTCCGAAGCAGGCTAGTGGGGGGTTGGGGTGGGGTGTAAAGTGTGTAGTAAAGGCCTGGGTGCACTGTGATAAACCTTGCTACTGTCATCAGTATTTGAAGTTGGGTCACAGACTTCAGCTTGCTTGTTGCTGGAGACTGATCAGAAGTCTAAGTCATTACATACCAGTTGTTCTACTAGGGCCCCCAGGGGACAGGGGAGGCTGAACTGGGCTGGGTGGGGACTATGACAAATATCCTCTGGCTAGTGATGTCAAAACTTCTAAGAATTTCCCCAACCCAGTGCTATGGATGGAAGCCGGGGTCTTGGATGGTAGACAAACACTTCACCACCCAACTGCATCCCTACTTCCAAAACTTCTTATGTCCTGGAGAAACCAGGAATCTGGATTTGGGATAAACCTTGCTGATTTTTTTGTTTGAAACAGGGTCAAAGTATGTATGTAGCCCAGGCTGGCCTGGAACTCACTATGTAGCTCGACTAGCTTCCAACTCCTGTCTAGTCTCCTTCCTGAACCTCCTAAATGCTGGGATTACAGTCCCGCATCACCAAGGAGGGCTTCCTGGATCTTAAGAATTGGCTCAGACACATAATAACCCTATGTAGACAGAAGAGAAACGATGGCGCCAAGATACATCAGCTTGTGTAGACTAGGTAGGAGGTTAGTCTAAGCTGTCCCAGTGGAGTTCGCGCTCGGCCCCCTGAGCTGGGGACTGCCCCATCAGGACGACTCCTCATGCCCAGGTAGATGTCCCCTCTCCCAAGTCCCTCTTCCAGGCCCCTCTTCCGGTCCTCAGAGGGCGTCTCCATCCTGCCCAGCAGGACCCGAACTCTTGCAGAGCATCCAGGCTAAGCCAGGATCTGTGAGGCCCTGGCTGTCTGGGGCGGTCCGGAGAAAGCTGCCCCTTGCAAGGCGCAAGAAAGGCGGGGCCCTGGCATCGCGCAGCCCGCGGAGACCTCAATCTCCGGGCTGAAACAACCGGTTGTTCTCGGCCTTCCCCCTCTGACCCTCCGCCCCGGCCATTGTTTTCTATTCGTCCGGGTCTAAGTGGGAGGCGAGGCACGCCGGGGTTCTGGAGCTGGCTACTCGCCAGGCCCGTGACCTTCGGCCTTGGGGCCACTGCGCGGCCGCGCCTCCTGGGCAGGAGCAGAGGACGCCCGGTCCCGCTGCGCTCGTCTCCTCCGCAGCTCCGCCATGGGCGCGCGCAGCTCCCACGTCGCGCTCATTCCCGACGTGGACCAGATTCGGAGCGAGACCGGCTGTGAGTGCGCGGGGCACCGGGGGACCCCAAGAGGGACTGGCCCCGGGGGTTTGAATGATGTCAAGGATCCAGGGACTTGGGGGTCTTGGAGTTCAAGTTCCTGCGCTTGGAGCTGGGAATCTGGGACCCAAGTGTCCGGGATCGCTGGGACTTAACGTGGAGGTTCGAGTCCAAGTTTGAGGCGGGCGGGGCTAGACGGGTTTGGGGACCAGATGCATCCAGACGAGCAGGCATCCTGGAACTCGGGTGGGGGCTGCAGGCAGAGCTGGGCGCGGATGCAGGAGGCTGACTTCGGGTCCTGAGAGGGGAACTCCGGGAGGCTGGGAATCTGGGTCTGGAACCTAGAGCTTCCTTGGTTCAAGCTCCCAGCAGCGGGGGTGGGTGGGGGTGGGGGTGGGGGTGTCTTCACCCCTGCAGGGGTAACAGCGCTCCCTCCCTCCACACGCACCCTGTCAGCTTCTTCCCATGGCTGAGGCCAAGCGGAGCGGGGGGACGTGGAAAGCCCGGTGGTGTCGGTGGGTGGAAGGGGAGGTTAAAGACCGGAATCCCTAGCAAGCCCGGTCCACGCTCGCCCACGTCTCCGACCGGGAACTTCTGCAGCGCGTGCCGAGGCGCTTAAGAGCAGCCGCGTCCCTGTGGTCCGAGGCTGGACGATCGATCCAACCTCCTTCCCTCCCGCAGTCTCGCAAGCCAGCCTGCTCCGCCTCTACGACCGGTTCCAAGCACTGGACAGGAACAAGAAGGGCTTCTTGAGGTAAGGGCAGCCAACCCGAGGAACTCTGTTCTTTCTGACCCCGCTTCCCTCTTGGCCGCCTCCACCTGCCTCCCTTGTTCCATAGCTTTTGAACTTTGTCTTCACAGCCGCATGGATCTCCAGCAGATCGGGGCGCTGGCGGTGAACCCCCTAGGAGACCGTATTATAGACAGCTTCTTCCCGGACGGGTGAATCCCCGCTAGGGGTGGGGAGATGGACGTGGGTGGGAGGGAGGTCACAGACGGTGGCAGGCTGGGCTGACGACTTGCTTCCTCCATCCTTTGCAGGAGTCAGACAGTGGATTTCTCCGGCTTTGCCAGGGTCCTGGCTCATTTTCGACCTGTAGATGAGGAGGACGCCGCAGTCCGAGATCCCAAGGAACCCGAACCTCTCAACAGCAGAATGAACAAACTCCGCTGTGAGTGTGTGTGTGTATGTGCGTGCGGGTGTGTGTAACCCACCCAAGTGAGATTCCAGATTTACCCACATCAGGGGGAGGCCCCAGGAATCTCTCGCTCCCCTTGTGACTCTAGCCAGAGCGTTCTATTAGGAGAAAACAGGGAAGACTCACCTTCCTCTCCCGATTCCTTTCCCAGTTGCATTTCAACTCTATGACCTGGATCGGGATGGAAAGATCTCCAGGAACGAGATGCTGCAGGTTGGAAGCTCCTGGGTGGCAAGGGCTGGATGCTTGAAGGGAGTGGTGAGATAACCTGGGTTGCAGGTGATCATGTGGGATTTGGGGGTGGGATTTGGGAGTGGGTGGGAGATGGGGTAGGGAGGTTTGGGGAACATTCGGGGATAATTGGAGATACTTGGAAAGAGAGTATGTATTGACATTGACTGGGAAGAGTCCAGGAATATTGCTGCATATGCCACAATACCTAGGAGAGCCTCCCTCACCAAGGAGTTATCTGGGCCCAAACGTCAGTGGTGCTAAGATTAATAGACTCTGGAATAAGTGATGAAATGAGTAGAAGGTGAGGAGAATGGATAGAAATTCGGTTATAAAGTTGGGGTGTTGGGGCACATTCATTGTCGAAGTAAGTGCAGGTAGGGTTACATGAGAGATTACTAGAGACTATGGGGAAAGTGATGAGGTGAAAACTGTAAATGACAAAATGAAACAGACAAAGGCTGGGGATGCAGGGGCAGCCTGGTGGCTATTCTCTATGGTTGCCTCTTTTCTCCCCTCTCAGGTTCTCCGACTGATGGTTGGGGTCCAAGTGACAGATGAGCAGTTGGAGAGCATCACAGACCGCACAGTGCAGGAAGCTGATGAAGATGGTGACGGGGCTGTGTCCTTCCTGGAGTTCACCAAGGTAAGGATGTCCAGAGCCAGAGCACTTGAGCTCAGGAGTTCCTGGGACAAAAAGGTCTGGGAAATGAAGTTCATCGGAGGATGGGGAGAGAACTGAGGGATCCTGGGGACGCTAGGACCCTAGGGGAGGAGGGGGGGAGATGTATAGCACTGGGGTTCAAACCTCCTGATTTGATCACACCCATCTCTCTCCAGTCCTTAGAGAAGATGAACATCGAGCAAAAAATGAGCATCCGGATCCTGAAGTGACCCCCTTTGTGTCTTTGGCTGGCTCATGAAAACCCCTTGGGTTCATCCTCAGGCCCCCTGGAGGCAGGATTTCCATAAACTATATTTGTACTTTGAAAATGAACTCTATTTAGCACCAAGGAGCCAAAGTTGGAAGTGTATGTGAAAAGTTTAACCCATTTGATCTCAGACTTGTGAATCAGCCAGTGATCTTGGTTGTGACTGAAATCCAACCCAAAGTGACTTAAGTAAAAAAAGGGATTTTGTTGCTCATTTAATTAAAAAGCCCAGAAGTATTTGTTTGCAAGCACAGCTGGATCAAGGGGCACAGATGTTATCAGGATTGAGCATTGTTACCTGCATGCCTCAGCTCAGCTGTTTCCTGTGTTGGTATCATTTTTTTCCCTCATGGTGGAGAAGGGTCACCAGCAGCTTAGGTCACATCCTTCTAACCTAGTAACCCAGAGAGAATAAACGCTATATTCTAAGAACTCCAAGCAAGCAGTATTGGGGCATAACTGGTGTCTTTTCTCTATCTTCGGGAGAATGGAACACTCTAATTAGCCATGCCTGTGTCAAATCCTAATTCCTAAAGCCAGGAACTAATACCTGAAGAGGTGGCTGCTGTAAGGAAAATGAAATACTGTTATCAGAGAAGGGATGTGGGGTGGTGTGTGTGTGTGTGTATGTGTGTGTGTGTGTGTGTGTGTGTGTGTTGTTTTTGCTCAGGCAAAATGTGAGATGTCCCTTACTGTTTGGCTGGCTACATGGAGGGAACCTTGAACTGTGGCCTCTAAAATGTTTTTTTTCTCTGATCCCCTGGATGAACGACAGTGTGATGGGAGTTGGTGGCTTGAGGGGAGATGATACACGAATAATAAACCATACACACTTTTCTTTTTCTTTTTCTTTTTTTTCGAGACAGGGTCTCCCTGTAGCCCCAGCTGGCCTGGAACTCACTCTGTAGACCAGGCTGGCCTTGAACTCACAAAGATCCACCTGCCTCTGCCTCCCGAGTGCTAGGATTAAAGGCGTGCACCACCACGCCCAGTTAGACAATATTCCATTTATATAGAGGTATTAGAAATAATGCCAAAACAGGAGAGATGGCTTAGCAGTTAAGAATACTAGCTGTGGGCTGGAGAGATGGCCTAGCAGTTAGGAGCGCTGACCGCTCTTGCAGAGGACCCGGGTTCGATCCCCAGCACCCACATGGCGGCTGAGAACCGTCTGTGACTCCAATTCCAGGAGAACTCCAGTTCCAGGGGAATCCGAGACCCTCTTCTGACCTCCGCGGCATCGCACGACACGGGTGCACAGACCTACATGCAGACAGTACATTCATACACATAAATAAATAAATAAAATACAAAAAATTAAAAAAAAAAAAGAATACTAGCTGCTCTTGCTGGGCATGGTGGCACACGCCTTTAATCCTAGCACTCGGGAGGCAGAGGCAGGTGGATCTTTGTGAGTTCAAGGCCAGCCTGGTCTACAGAGCGAGTTCCAGGACAGCTGGGGCTACAGGGAGACCCTGTCTCGAAAAGACCAAAAAAAAAGAATACTAGCTGCTCCTGCAGAGGATCTAGTTTCAGTTTCCAGCACCCATGTTGGGAGGCTCACAATGGAATGTAACCCCAGTAACAGGGTATTAGAGGCCCTCCTCTGGCCTCCTTGGGAACTGCATGCACTTGGTGCACACACAGACAAGCAAGACACACATACATACATAAAAATAAAAATAATTTAAAAATATTAAACAGTAGTGAAACGTGTTTAAGACCTGTGCACATTAGACCTTTGAGTATAGCCTTATGCCTTTCCCAGACATTTTATGCAAATCCTATAAACAAGACTATAAACTTTTGCTTACGGTAAATCATCTTAACTTTCTTTGCAACCCTTGTGACCTAGGGTTTTACCTTATTGGTTGTAATCCTACCTCATGAATGTCAGGAGCCACTCTATGATCTCATGTAAGTTCCTTAGAAACACTTTGAGTCAGAACTCTAGAAGTCATTGAAGTGGCTATGTATGATAAAGTCACTTTAGCAGATTGTCCTTCGAAGGCCACAGCCACATCTGAGTGTGTCTTAGCTTTACCTTGAGTTCCTCTCTAATATGTCTCCCTGCATCCAACTTAACTTTACTTTAAAAATGTCTTCCTTTTTTATTTATTATTTTTTTATGTGTATGAATGCACTGTCTGCATGTAGGTTGGTGCACCCGTGTCATGCAATGCCTTGGAGATCAGAAGAGGGGGTCAGATTCCCCTGGAACTGGAGTTAAAGACAGTTCTTAGCCGCCATGTGGGTGCTGGGAATCGAACCTGGGTCCTCTGCAAGAGCAGTCAGTGCTCTTAACTGCTGAGCCATCTCTCCAGCCCCCTAAAAATGTCTTTCTAATAACCCCCACCTCTGCTTCATACTGTCTCATCCTGAAATTCTTTTCTTCTGTGGCAAAGTCAAGACTCTTGGCTTCACTTGAGTAGAGATCTCTGAAAAGAACTCAGGTTGCTGTGAGCAGCAGAATGGAGTTGTGTCTCTGGCCCATACCCCACTGAGTCTGTCAGTGTAAACCATGGGATTCTATGTAGCACAGTACTCTGGTGTTGTAAACACCTGCCTCCTGCCCTTCCAGTGCTAACTGGAGGTTTGTTTGTTTGTTTTTTGTATTGACTAGTGAGAAACAGCTACGCTCCTATCTTCTCAATTCTTCTCTCACTGCTGTTATATAGTTGCTTAGAACTGGCTTTGGTGGGAATATTTACCCCACAGAACTGGCAAATCCAACTTGCTAGAGCTCTTCCCTTAGGAAAGCCAGTTGTTAAACATTTATCCCCACGCAGCTGCTAGGTGTTCACCGTTGCTGTGCCAATGGCTTCTTCCTTCACACATGTGCTACTCTCTCTGTGGTCCTGGCTTGTCATAGGCATGCACTTGGCCTCTGTCACTGGCACGTTGGAAGTGACAAGAGGTTAGTGACCCCAAGAATAGCACTCATCATTGACAGGTTGTATTAGGGTTCTCTAAAGAAACAGAAGCAACAGGATGAATATATATAACTATATACAATTTATTGATTTGCTCACGTGATGGAGCTCAACAGTAGCGCCGAACTGGAGAGGCCGGGAATCCAGGGAACTGCTCAGTCCGCAAGGCTGGATGTCTCAGGAGTCCCAGTCTAGTGCTGAAGGCCCGAATGGATTCCAGGAGATCTGCCAGTCTCAGTACACGCTGGGATCCGAAAGGTTGATCACAGCAGCAAGACAAACTCACCAGATGAGAGAGAGGCAAGCCGCAGGAAGAAGGAAAAAAGGGGCCAGCTCCCGCTGCCGTGGCCTTAAATACTGCCTGCCGGCAGAAGGTAACACCCACATTTGGGGTGGGCCATCCGGGTTGAGGTGGTCCAATCAGAAGACCCTTTTCTCTTATTTGTTCCTTAGTCCAGTCAAGTTGACACCCAGGATTAACCATGACACAGGTGGAAGTTAGTGGGTCACTATCCAGCACTTCAGCCTTCAGTTGGATCCCCTGAGAGGCACCTTCTCCCCATTTTCATAGAAACCTCCAGAAAGTCTGACCTGCAGTCGCCATGGTGTTCACCTGCTTGCTAAGGCACCCTGCTCCTCTGCTTTATAATAGTTTCTTCTCATTAAAACCTTCTCTCCAGAAAGGAAGGGGAGGCTCATGAGACTCTGGAGGTAAACAAATGTCAGTGTTTGGGAAAGTGGAACCTTGCAGCTTGTGGAAGGACCATCTCCAGTGATGTCCTCACGGGGGGGGGGGCAGTAATCCCAATAAAAACCTCATTGGTTCACCAAGTTGAGGTTTTGGTACAATCATTACTTTGGCTTGACCTGGGATCTCTTTCTCAGATGAATACATGTGTGTGTTGGTCTCACCAGGAAGTGTGTCACACAACATGCTCCAACCTCCATACACTGATGCATCATGGTACATGTATGCAGACAGACAGGCACATAAATGAATGAAAAAATAAATGTAATAAAAATAAAAAGCATCCTGTACGAACTGTGTTCCATCCATGTCTCACTTCCTCACAGCCCTCAGTGCTTGTTGGATCTTTGATCCTTCCTCAGGCTGCTTCTAGCCACACTCAACCTAAAATGTCTCCAATCAGACTCTTCTGAAGAGCATTCTCCACGAGGCCATAGGAATCCCTAGGACACTGAAGAAGCACTGCAGTGAAATAGTGCATAATCCCTGGCATCGTCTGATCCTAGGGAGCTTCAGGTCATATAAAGACTATGAACCTTGGGGCTGGAGAGATGGATCTTGCAGAGGGATTCCCAGCACCCAGATGGCGGCTTAAGAACTGTCTTTAAGTCGGTCATGGTGGTACACACCTTTAATCCTAGCACTCAGGAGGCAGAGGCAGGCAGATCTGTATGAGTTCAAGGCCAGAGTGAATCCCAGGCCAGCTGGGCTATAGGGAGACCCTGTCTCGAAATAAATAAATAAATAAATAAATAAATAAATAAATAAATAAATAAAGACTATGAACATTTGGGACCCCAGGACCCTGGACTTGCTGGGTTGTTTAAACCCCATTTCCATCTTTATGCTTTGATTACAGCAGGAGAATGACAGATGAGCTCACAGTTGGGGTGAGGAGGTGCCAAGGGGGAATATTTGATCTCTTCTGTGGTTTTGTTTGAGAATTGCTGTATCAGCAAGGACTTTCTGTTTGGAGGATATTTGTTTAATCTTCGACCCCAATTAAGGACGAGGATGAGAAATAAAACCCAGTGGCCATTGTTTCCAAGTACAGTGAAAAAATAATTGTAGGGAAAAAGTTGAGGGGAAGGAAGGAAGCAGACAGGGAGACAAGGAGGAAATAAGAAAGGAAAGAGTTTCTTTTAAAACAACTATTTTTCTGGGGCTGGAGAGATGGGTCCACAGTTAAGAGCACCCACTACTCTTGCAGAGGACCTGGGTTCGATTCCCAGCACCCACATGGTGGCTAAGAACTGCCTTTAACTCCAGTTCCAGGGGAATCTGACTCCCTCTTCTGATCTCCACGACATTGCATGACATGGGTGCACCAGCCTACATGCAGACAGTACAATAAATAAATTTAAAAAATTCTTTTTCCTATCAGGACATGGTGGCACATGCCTTTAATCTTGGCATTCAGGAGGCAGAGGCAGGCAGATCTCTGTGAGTTCAAGGCCAGCCTGGTCTACATTGTGAGTTCCAGGACAGCTGGAGCTACAGGGAGACACTGTCTCAAAAAAGACAAAAAAAAAAAAAAAGACAGGGTCCCTCATTTGGTTTGTGGTTTGTAGCTTGCTGATGCAGCCAGGCTGGCTGTGGGTGAGGTCCAGGAATCTCCCAGTTTCTGCGTCCCCAGCACTGGGTCTACAAATATGTCCTGGAACTTGCTTTGTAGACCAGGCTGGCCTTGAACTCACAGAGATCTGCCTCCGCCTCCCGAGTGCTGGGATTAAAGGCGTGCACCACCAGGCCCAGCTGCTAGGTTATTTTTTAAAGTGGGTTCTGGTGGCTGAGCTCCGGCCCTCACATGTGCACAGCAAACACTTTACCAAATGCACCATCTTCCCAGTCCTCAAATCTATATCTTAAAAAAAATTATTACTTTTTATTCTGTATGTATGAATGCATTACCTGCATGTTTGTAAATGCACCTATGTCCTGCAGTGTCTGTGGAGGCCAGAAGAGGTGTCAGATCCCCTGGACCTGGAATTATGGCTGGTTGTTAGTTCCCATATGGGTGCTGGGAATCAAACCTGGGTCCTCTGTGGGAGAAGCCAGTTCTCTTAACCAATGAACCATCTCTCTAGCTCCTCAAATCTATTTCTTTAATAAATGATTGTGATGCTAGAGGTCCAAGGCCCAACTTTGAGAAATACCCGTCTAAAGCTTTCAGTCAGACTGCTGGTGTCCGTGGTCTGTCTCTACATGGTACCCAGCACCAATAGCCCTGAGCATGTCCCGGACAGATCCCTAAGGAAAGTCCTGTTCTAGGCACAACTTAATATGGTCTGAAGGTATGTGAGGGAACCCAGCTCACCGCCCTGGTGGTTGGAATGTATACTTTCCTACCCTCCCTCTGCGTAAAAGCCTCAAGTTCACAAGACTGGAGGAGTCCGGAGATCCTTGCCATGCATGTGAGGGGGTTAGTCTGCCTGCTGTGGGACAAGGGGCTGGTCCCAGTGCCAGAGGTGACACATGCTCATAGGGTTGTTGATGACGAGAGTGGGGAATCTCATTTTCCTTTTCTTTATATTTTCTCTCTCCCTTCCTTCCTTCCTTCCTTCCTTCCTTCCTTCCTTCCTTCCTTCCTTCCTTCCTTCCTTCCTTCCTCTCTCTCTCCCTCTCTTTCTTCTTTCATTTTAGTGTGTGTGTGGTGTAAGTGTACAGATGTGTACAGGTGTGCACACCCATGTATACATGTGGTGGTCAGAGCAGGAAGTCAGGTGTCTTCCCTTGTTACTCTCCATCTTATTTCCTTGAGACAGTGTCTCTCACTGAACCTGGAGTGGAGCTGGGCTGGCAGCCAGCAAGTCCCCACGGTTCTCCTGCCTCTGTTCCTCTCACTACTGGGGTTATCGGCACTGGCACAGCCACACCTGGCTTTTTACATGGGTGCCATAGAATCGAACACAGGTTGTCACACTTGGGTGTCAAGTGCATTTACTCAGTGAATCATCGTCCTAGCCCTTCTTTCTATTATTTATTTATGTAGTTAGTTTTTTGAGTCTAGGTCTTTTTTGGTAACCCAGCTTCAAATTCTCAATGATCCTGCTTCTGATCTCAGCCTTCTGAGAGCTGGGATTACAGGCATGCATCACCTTGTAAGCCTGGTCTCTCTCTTGTTTCTTTTTTTTTNGTCCCAAGAGGCAACGGTCTTGATTGTAGTAGAGACTGCTTCTGCAAATCAGCTTCATTTAGTAAAAATAACTTGAATTTTAGACTCTACGTTAATGACCTGTCTTTTTGCTGCTCTGAAATGCCTGATAAAAGCTGCTCGTGGAATGAAGGGTTTATTTTGTTTGGCTCACAGTTGGAGGATGCAGTCCATCATGCTGGGGAGTCATGGCAACAGGAACTCGAGCTGCGGGCCACACTGCATCTGGGGTCAAGAAGTAGAGAGCGATGGATGCCTGTGCTCAGCAAGCATCCCCCTTTTCTTTCAGTCCAGAAACCCGGATCACAGAATGATCCTCATGCTTTCAGGGTGGGTCTTCCTGCCTCAGTGAACCTGATCCAGGTAGTCATGACAGATAATCCATGTCCAGGGATGTTTCCGTGGTGATTCCAAGTCCCAGTCAAGTTGGCGATGAAGATTTACCATCACAGACTCCTACTGAAGCTGAGTGTGACTCTGGGCTCTTTTACTTGGCTCTGTACATCTGTACTGCAGCATGTCTTTCCTTCTTTTGTATGGGAGAGAGCCAGAGTACACAGCTATCCTGTAGGACCGTTGTCTTTTCCCCAACACTGCTTTATCTCAGCTGAGGTCTCAAGTCTCATTTGTAAGACTGGACTCTGTCCTGTGTCAGTCAAGTTTCCACCAGTTGTTAACCGGCCTATGAAAGAACAGAAGTTTATTGGTTTATGTAACTGAACGTGAAGTCCAAAGGTGGCCCAGGCAAAGGAGTGTCTCAAATGCTTGGGGATATCATCAGAAATGAGCCTTCCCATGTTGGCTTCGTTCTGAAGCAGTACTCTCAATAAATGCAACTCCTCTTTTCCTCATTGTTCTGCCCAAAGTCCTAGCACTGAACCTCATTGGGTTGCCTACTGTAGCGTGGTGAAGTGGGCACTTGGATTGGCCAAACCTGATCACATGTTCACTGTAGACCTGAGATTGCAGCCAATCCTACTTGAACTAAATGCAATGTCTGTGCTGATTCTCCAAGAAGAGGAAGGCCACTGGGTAGGCGAAGTCATCGGATAACTGTGCAGTTGTTTGCTTCTTTGCTACAAATACCAGAATTACCAATTAGTGACTTAAAAAGCTAAGACAAGTCTCTCACAGTAAAAGATGTTTGTGATCGCAGGCAGTCCTAAAGTTGTTAAGTGACTAAAAAAACATTTTAAGGACATAAGATGCTCTATCCTTTCTTATCCCAAGATGTTGGCTTTTGATTCTCAGGTTCCGTGGCTCATGGTCACGGAGAGCTGTAGCTCAGCCATTACACACTCACAGAAGAGTAGCAGAATGTGCGTAGGTTAGACTTTTTTTTTTGTCTCTGTGATAAAAATACTCAAGGAAACCAACTGAAGATGAGGAAAGGTATAATCTGGCTGAAAGGTACAAAGGTCGAGAGAGGTTGTGGTCCATGGTCACTTGGTCCTTTCTTTGGGCCGTGCTGAAGCAGAGCACCATGGTGGGGGCGGCAGAGCACAGCTGCTTACTTCACAGTGGCAGGAAAGCAGAGAGACGGCAAGGGATGAGGGAGGAGGTGCCTCCTGCAAGACCATGACCCAGGGATCTCTTCTCCCAACAACCCCTCCTCCTAATGGCATCGTCGAGTTACAAATTCATCAGTGGATTAATCCATGATAGGTCAGAGTCCTGATCATCCACTGACCTTTCAAACACCCATCAGCCAAGACTTTAACATGTGAAACAAATGCTTACCAGCCATGACTTGAATATGTGAGACACTCACCAGCCAAGTCTTTAACATGTGAAACACCCACCATCTAAAACTTTAACATGTAAAATGCTCACTAGCCAAGACTTTAATGTGTGAAACACCCACCAGCCAAGCTTTTAACATGTGAGCGATCCTTAGGGGACATCTCAAATCCAAACTGTCACAATGTGCCCAAGTGAATGTTCAGAGCAGCTAAAGACAACCTTTTCACATCTTTGCTTAGAATACTGAAGAAAAATTTCTTTCCTGATTTAAAAATACAGGACTTTGGGGCTGGAGAGTGGCCTAGCAGTTAAGAGTGCTGACTGCTCTTGCAGAGGACCTGGGTTCGATCCCCAGCACCCACATGGCAGCTGAGAACTGTCTTTAACTCCAGTTCCAGGGGAATCCGACACTCTCTTCTGACCTCCGCAGCTTTGCAGGACATGGGTCCACAAACCTAAATGCAGACAGTACATTCATACACATTCAAAAATAAATTAAAAAATTAAAAAAAAATAAATAAAAGGGGCAATGGCCCACACTTGAAAAATCTTAAAATAAAATAAAATAAAATAAAAAAATAGGACTGGAACCCCCAACATTTATTTATTATTATTTATATTCTGTGGTGTGTGTGTGTGTGTGTGTGTGTGTGTGTGTGTATGTGTGCTGGATAGCTTTAAGTTCAACTTGACACAACCTGGGTTGAGGGAACCTCATTGGGGAATTGGCTTCCCACATTGTTTTGGCCTGTGGCCACATCTTTTGAGTATTGTCTTGATTGTCAAGCAATGTGGGAGGGCCCAGCCAACTATTGGCAGGTTGTTTTTTACTTTTATGAATAGGTCAGGCTTGTTGGGCTGGAGAGAATGGCCTAAGCGTTAGGTTGAAACCACTCCCCCACACTTGCAGAGGAACCCGGTTTCGATCCCACCCACAATGGCGGCCGAGAAATTTCTGAAACGCCAATTCCAAGAGAACTCAGTTCCAGGGGAATCCGACCCCTCTTCTGACCTCCTGCGGCTTTGCACGACACAAGTGCACAGGCCAGAACCGGCTCAGAACAGTACAGTCATACACAGACATAAATAAATAAATAAATAAAAAAGAGGTGCAGGGCGGTGTCCATGGGCCAGGGGAGTAAGCCAGTGAAACAACTTCCTCATCCTGTGCTTTAGCGTCCTGCTTTCCAGGGTTCCTCCCTGAAAGGCCGCCTGGGCTCACTGATGATGAACTGTGACAGGGAGATGTAAGCTAATAAACCCTTTCTTCCCAAGTTGGGTGTCAGTCAGAGTGGTTTTGTTACAGCATGGAAGACAAACGGAACAGAAATTGGGACCAGAGAGTGTGTGTGTGTGATGCTGTGCACAGAGCCTGACCTTGTGTTTTGGGGAAGGATTGTGAGGCAGTTTGGAACTTTGGCCTAGGAAGATCATTGAAGCCTAAAGATCGTGGGTATGGAACTTGGAACAGTTTTTGGCTGAAGGAGTTGTAGAAGATGGCGGCCTGGCTTGTGAAGTTTCTAGTTTCAAAGAGAAGCAGAGATCATCAGGACGGTTGTGAATCTGTGGGTCTGGTCAGCTGGGGCTGAAGAATCAGCTGTAACCAACAAGAGACCAGAACCTGAAGGGAAATCTTTGTTTACTGGGACAATTGATGTTGGTTAGCTGGGGCTGAAAAACTCAGCTGTAAGTAACAGGAGACCAGAACTTGAAGGGAAATCTTTGTTGTAATGGGACAATTGATGCTGGTTGCTGGGGCTGAAACATCAGCTGTAAGGTAACAAGAGACCAGCATCACTGGTGGTGAAATCTTCGGGAAGGATTTATTCAGGGTCAGCACACAGAGGCTATGTTCCAGAAGGGGCCCGAGCCTCCATGTCAAGCCAGAACAGGACTTGGTAGTGTGTAAAATCTCCTATATGTTCTGGTGTTGAAATTTGAAGGGGGTCACAGAGACCAGCCGAGTCTTGGCACTGTGACAGGTAAGGAAAAGACCAGTGGTGGAAGTGCACCTCAGTTGCAGGGAAGACCCCAGGATGGCAGGGGTCATGGAGAGAAAGCTGAGGCTTTGCACCAGGAGAGGTCGAAGAGACCATTGGTTGAAGGTGCTGGCCTCAGTTTCAGTGGTAGAACCCAGCCTTTTGGAATGCCAGGACCATGGACGACCACCAAGAGCAGCAGCAGGTATGGAATGGAGTCGGCTGGGCCTTCGAGATGAGCTGTTGTGTGCCATGGAGCAGAGTAGAGAAGGGGATTGCCGAACCCTTTGGAGGCCAGAAGACGTGAGTGAGTCCCAGGTGTCCGGCCTTGAGATACTGCTGGACTTAGGTTTTGTTTGAGTGTGCCTGATTCTTCCTTTGAAATAAGACAGTACGACAGCAGCCCACAGTTAAGAGACTTTTAACAGACCGGTGAACTTTTAAGTATTGGACATTTTAAGGACTGTTGGGCTTTTAAGTTTGTACTGTCTAGGTTGTGATTAATGTTAACACATACTTTGGGGATAAACTAGATGTGGTGGTTTAATAGTGAGTGTTTTTGTGTTTCAAGTTGACAGGGGTCAATTGTGCTGGAAGCTTTAGTGTCAACTTGACACACCTGGGTTGAGGGAGCCTCAATTGGGGAATTGGCCCATTGAACTGGGCCTGGGCCACGTCGGTGGAGTATTGTCTTGATTGTCGGCAATGTGGGAGGGCCCAGCCCACTCTGGGTGTGCCACCCTGGCAGGTTGTTGTGTACTGTATAAGAGGTCAGGCTTGGGCATGGCCAGGGGAGCAAGCGCAGTAACAGCATCCTCCATGGGCTGTGCTCAGCTCCTGCCTCCAGGTTCCTGCCCTGAGTCTGCCTTGGGCTCTCCTGAGTGATGAACTGTGACCCAGAGATGTAACTGAATAAACCCTTTCCTTCCCAAGTTGGTTCAGTCAGAGTGTTTTGTTACAGCAATGGAAGACAAACTAGAACAGTGTGTGTGGTGTGTGTGTGAGTGTGTGTGTGTGTGTGTGTGTGTGTATGTTGTGGTGTGTGTGTGTATGTGTGTGGTATGTACACATGAGTCAGGTGCTTATAGAGGCCAGAGGAAGGTGTCAGATCCCCTGGAGCTGGAGTTTCAGGCTGTTGTGGGTGCAAAAGCAGTACCTGCTCTTAACCACTGAGCCATCTCTCCAACCTTTAGGTTTTGCTGAGTTTGGCAGTAGCAAAAACCAAACAGCTCCAGATCTCAAAGGCTTACAACATAGTTTATTACTTAAGTTCGGTGGGCCAGCTGTACCTCTGCTCCCTGTGTCTCTATGTGTCTGGAGCAGATGTATCATATTACATCATGGTAAGGGGAAAGAGCACAAGAGCTGGAGGAAACATCGGCTTTCTAAGTTTTTGTTTGGATCTGCCGGGAGCCTTGCCTGGCTGGATGCTATTGGCTAAAACAGCTGTTAAACCAGCCGCCATCTTATGTCTAAGGAATTGTGGGTCAGGCATTTGGCAGAGCTCAGTTGAGCATCTGCTCCATGTGGTGTTGACTGTGTGATTTTCAGCTGGTAGCTGCTCTGGAGGGTCTAGCTTGACTTTAAGCAGAGGTCTGGCACCTTGGAAGCTGGGATTTTCCACACAGCAGCTGGGAGGCTGCAGGGTCTATGTGCCAAAGAGAGAGGAGAAGGGAGAAGTAGAATATACCAGTCCCTAACACCTGGAAACAGCTCCATAGCACTTCCACCATAATGTACCTGGACGAACGGCCACGGGGCCCTCAGAAAAGGGGAGTTAGACTCCATCTACGGATGGGAGGAGTGTTGAGATTTTATGTCCATGTTCAATCTGCAGTGCATGGTGCTATAGTTTGAATATGACTTAAATGTATCCCCTAAGGGATCTCCTGGGAAGAAGTAGGTCACTGAGTGTACTGCCCTAGGAAGGACATGATACAGTTCTGGTGTGTACTTCCCTAGGAAGGACTTGATGCAGTTCTGGTGTGTACTGCCCTAGGAAGGACGTGATGCAGTTCTGGTGTGTACTGCCCTAGGAAGGACTTGATGCAGTTCTGGCGTGTACTGCCCTAGGAAGGACGTGATGCAGTTCTGGCGTGTACTGCCCTAGGAAGGACTTGATGCAGTTCTGGCGTGTACTGCCCTAGGAAGGACATGATGCAATTTTGGTGTGTACTGCCCTAGGAAGGACGTGATGCAGTTCTGGTGTGTACTGCCCTAGGAAGGACGTGATGCAGTTCTGGTGTGTACTGCCCTAAGAAGGACTTGATGCAGTTCTGGCGTGTACTGCCCTAGGAAGGACTTGATGCAGTTCTGGCGTGTACTGCCCTAGGAAGGACGTGATGCAGTTCTGGCGTGTACTGCCCTAGGAAGGACGTGATGCAGTTCTGGCGTGTACTGCCCTAGGAAGGACGTGATGCAGTTCTGGCGTGTACTGCCCTAGGAAGGACGTGATGCAGTTCTGGCGTGTACTGCCCTAGGAAGGACGTGATGCAGCTCTGGTGTGTACTGCCCTAGGAAGGACGTGATACAGTTCTGGTGGGGTCCTGGTTAGTTCTGAAGAGAGAAGTATTACAACATAAGCTTGGGGCCAGCAAGATGACTTAGCAGGTAAAGGTGCTTGCTGCCAAGTCGGATGACCTGAGTTCGTCCCTGGGACCCACATGGTAAAAGGAGAAAACTGACTCCCAAAAGTTGTCCTCTGATTTCCATATGTATGCTATGGCACTTGATTGCACCCCTGAAATGAACATAATTACAAAAAATTTAAAAAAATATATAAAATAAGAAGTTTTGTTCTTCTCTGGCTACTCTAGATTCCTATCTTACCACGTGGTCTTGTTTTCATCATGTGATTTTATTTTATTTTATTTTTTTCCATAAACTCATTTACTGCTTTCTGATAGAATTTTCATTTCACACATGGTAATTTGTATTTAAAGTTACTGCATTATATGGCTAAAGATATGTTCAAGGTATTTAATAGAAGATACCCACCACCACCACAATTCCAAAAAGAGATGTACTTAGACATTTTGCACATGTGTAAACTGTAAGGGTTAAATTCATATATAATTTCCTGCAGCAATGAAAATGAAAAATAATTTTAACAATAACGGGAAGACATAGAACCAGTCCCCATAACTTGGGAGGGCAGCAGACAAAACTCTGGGTGTAGTGCTGCAGGCTTGGAGAATAGTGCATGCAAACTGATAATTTTTTTTTTTTGTCTTTCAGACAGGGTGCCCCCCTGTACCCCCAGCTGTCCTGGAACTCACTCTTGTAGACCATGCTGGCCTTGAACTCACAGAAATCCACCTGCTCTGCCTCCCAAGTGCTAGGATTAAAGGCGCACATCACCACCCCGGCACAAACTGATAATTTAATAGACAATAAGTGAATGTCTACAAAATAACTTTGTAAATGCTACTGTTCAGATTTAACCAAGAAACAAAACATAAAAAAAGTGTTTTTTGAGACAATTACTAGTTGCCCTAGCTGGCCTGGAACTCACGTATAACCAGGTTGGCCTAGAACTTATAGAGATCTACTGCCCACCTGCCTGTGCTCCAAATGCTGAGATTAAAGGCATGCACCAGCACACCTGACCAAAAATAGGTATTTAAAGAAATATAATATTATTCTTTTTTTTTTTTTTTTGGTCTCCTTGTAGCCCAGTGGTCTGGAACTCGCTTATGTAGATCAGGCTGGCCTGAACTCACAGAGAACACGCCTGCCTCTTGCCTTCGGAGTGGTGGGATAAAAGGCATGCACCAAAGGCCAGCAATTATATCTTTTAGTACAAAGTTGCCCCTCACATCCCAGGCAAGCACATGCACAGACACATTCATAAATCTGACACCACAGTACTAACCATGAAACTCAGAGGAGCTGGGTTGTAAGAGAAATGAAGTTCAACTTAAGTTCTATACTGTGCAGTCTAGAGTTGCTACTTGAGTATAAAAATAAGCTGTCATACCCCACTGTCCTCTGAGCATAACAGCCATCGTCTTCATCATAGCAGCCATGACTACTTGCAAGAGACCCTCAAGATCAGGGCCTGATTTAATTTTTAAATGTATGAGTGTATTACCTGCATGTGTATAAATGTACCCATGTCGTGTGCAATGCCAAGGAGGTCAGAAAGCATATTGATTCCCTGGAACTGGAGTTACAGATGGGTTGTTATGTGGGTGCTGGGAACAACATAAGCCCTCTGCAAGAAGCTAGTGCTTTAAACAGCTGAGCCATCTCTCCAGCCCCATGTAGCCGTTCTATAGGGAATTCACCAAGCTGAGTAAACGTCGGGGCTATGCCTTTAACTCTTAATATGTAGGCTATCACCCGTTTTCCTTATAATACTCAGTCTTGGGTATTTCATGATAGTAACAGAAAATAGACTAATGTGCATGGCTACATAAGGGAAAACCAAATAACAAGATGGTTTTTATTTTATCAGTAACATTATCATATGGAACCAAAACTAACGTTGTTGGGAGATTTCTCACAGATCAATGGGACAAAAATATGCATATAATGCCATTCTTAGAACTGCAAATCACATTAAACATGAAATAGCAAATGGCTTAGGAAAAGACATATTGTAATGTGATTAATTAATCTTGATTGTCTACCTGATGGAATTTAGAATCAATGCAGAAACAAATTTCTAAGCATGTTTATTAGGGATTATCTAACTTAGAGACTCCCCTCAACGTGAGCAACATCATTCCCTGGACAGGGCTCCCTGGACGGGATAAAAAGGAGAGAGCAGGGCTGGAGAGATGGCCTAGCAGTTAAGAGTGCCGACCGCTCTTACAGAGGACCCGGTTCGATCCCCAGCACCCACATGGCTGGCTGAGAACCGTCTGAAACGCAATTCCAGGAGAACTCCCAGTTCCGGGGAGTCCGACACCCTCTTCTGACCTCCGCGGCATGAACGACACGGGTGCAACGACTTGCATGAGATAGTACTTCATACACATACAGAAATAAATAAAATAATAAAAAAATTTTTTTAAAAAAAGGAGAGAGCGGCAGGGTGCCTGCTTGCATTGCTTCTGGATTCCTGACTGTGCATGCAATGTGGCCCGCGACCTCACGCTCCTGTGGTCTCGACTTTCCCACCATGATTGACGTGAGTCTTCGAACTGTGAATCAAGCTCTTCTTTGTCAGGCAGCAAGAAAGGTAACTCAGACATCATATTAACATGATTTAGAAATGTAAAGGACTGTCATCAGTCATCAATTACAAAATTAGAAGTCTTAAGGTGATGGAAATGAGGAAGTCCCATGTATTTAGGAATTATTTGTTGTGTGTATCAAATAAGGGATTGCAATCTTCGTTTTTTGTTTTGTTTGAGACAAGATCTCCTGTAGTTCAGCTGTCCTGGAACTCGCTATGTAGAGAGGCTGGCTTGAACTCACCACCTGCCTCTGCTCCCAAGTGCTGGGATTAAAGGCATGTGCCACCAGACCCAGGACAATCTTTTACATATAGGGTATTTTTTTTTTTTTGTCTTTTTGAGACAGGGTCTTCCTGTACCCCACCTGTCTGGAAACTTGCTCTGCAGCCAGGCTGGCCCTGAACCACAGAGATCTGCCTGTCTCTGCCTCCCAAGTGCTAGGATTAAAGGCATGCCACACCATGCCCGGTATAAGGAGCCTTTTTAGTTTAGAAAAGGCTGAGCACTGAATGCAAATGATATGAACAAAAAAACCTTTAAATGTCCAAAGCAAATGAAATGCTCACTCTCTGTGTAGACCGAATTGTGATAATTAAATCTGTATTAGTCAGAGTTCTCTAAAGAAACAGAAAGCAACAGGATGAATATATAGCATATACAAATTTATTGATTTGCTCATGTCAGAGTCAAGAGTCCAACAGTAGCTGCGCCACACTGGAGAGGCTGAAGAATCCAGGGAACTGCTAGTCCGCAAGGCTGGATGTCTCAGTAGTCCAATCTGGTGCTGAAGGCCCGATGGATTCCAGGATATCTGCCGGTCTCGTACACCTGGGATCCGTAGGGTTGATCGACAGCAGCAAGACAAACTCACCAGTGAGAGAGAGGCAAGCCGCAGGAGAAAAAAGGGACCAGCTCCCTCTGCTGTGGGCCTTTATACTGCGTGCCGGCAGAAGGTAAAACCCACTATTTGGGTGGGCCATCTGGGTTGAGGTGGTCCAATCCAAGATCCTTTTCTCTTATTTGTTCCTAGTCCAGTCAAGTTGACACCCAGGATAACCATCACAAATCTATAGCTCTCCTGTTGCTTGGTTTCACATATCAAGGTCCCTAGAAATGGGCAGTATCTTCATCTCAGATGCTCGTGTCTAGGAAATTGTCCCAAGTAATTAAGGATGTATAAAACAACTGACCTGTGGGACAGTTCATTTAGTGTTAGTTGTGATAAAGTGGAAGCTGGGAGTCAGCCAACGTGTGCCAGCATGGGCGGGGTCTCTGGGGTGTGCCCTGGGTCCTAGATGGACCAGCAGCTGAGAGGTCACAGCTGCCGTCCTCTCAGGATTGGCCTCGTCTGTCCTGTCTCCCACAGGCAGCCCAAGCCAAGAACTGAGCTGGTGTCTTTGCTCACTGTGGGATCTCTTAGGAGGAAATTTTTATTCCAGGACTTTCTTTTGGGCTGGCTGAAATTCTGCTAGATTCGCACTGCCCTCTGAAGGCCTCTCGGACACTCATGTGACTTTAATAGCTTTTATTTCCCATATACCTGTTAATATGTATATCATTTATGTTTAACAATTAAAATTTTATTTATGTGTATGTGTTTTCCTGCTGTATATTTTCTGTGTTTGTGCAATGCCTGCAGAGGCCAGAAGAGGGCACTGGAGTCCTTGGACTGGAGTTTACAAGACATAGCTGGCCCACTATGTGGTGCGGGGAAGTGCTCTTAATTACAGCCATCCAGTATTATTTGCACTCTCTGATACTTATATATTATTATTCATTTATGTATTACCTACCTATAGATCTCAATTCACTGATAGATATGAAGCAAATTATTTAAAAGAAAGTATATGCAGACTTTAATGCAATCTTGAAGTACAATATTCCCATAGACACCAACTCCAACACAATGTATTAGAGTTCAGTTGGAGTTTGCATCTGTCTTTTTTCTGTTGCTGTAACAAAATATACAAGGCTGAGTACTTTATAAAGAAAGATTTATCTTGCTCACAATGGTGACTGGAGTCTCAACAGCATGGCTGTGTCATAGCACTGTGGAGAAACAGAAAGGGGGCTGGGTTTGTGCAGGAAGGGGAGCAGCCACATGGTGAGACAGGAAGCAGAGGGAGTCGGCATGGCCTCGCTATTTCATAATTTGTTCCCAAACAAACAAACCAGGGCTTCAAGAGAATATGCAAATCCCTTTCAAGGACAGCAATCCCAGGGACCTAAGCACTCTCCACTGGGCCCTCTACTCAGATTTATTTGTACTTATTGTGTGTGTGTGTTTGTGTGTGTGTCGGTCTGTCTGTCTGTCCTGCTGCCACTGTTATGTGCAGGGTACTTTCAGATGCCCATAAGGTGTCAGATCACTGAACGGGAGTTGCAGGTGGTTGTGAGCTGCCTGACATGGGTGCTGGAAACACAACTTGGGGTCCCCTGGAAGAGCAGCACAAACTCTTAATAAAAGAGAACTGTCTCTCCAGCTACCAAGGCACATCTTGTGAGAGGTTCCCCCACCTCACCAGAACTCCCAGCACACTCTTCATGTATATAGTCAAGTCACACGCAAATCATGAGTGTTGAATCAGAGAGCGGAACCACTAAGCCTGGCATGGAGTGAGCTACCCATCCAGAACTGGACCTTGGGGCCTGTGGCGGACCCACCACCGGCCGTGAGATCCTGTTCTGGTCTGAGGCTGGACCTAACGTGATCAGGCAGGAAAGGAGTTCATGAAGTGGAGAAATGGAAGGACAAGCAGGAACTTCTTAGGACAAGTGCAACCCATGAGAAGAACAAGGTACCCTGGGGGCAGCGTCAAAGCCTAAAGACAGACTGGAACTCGGCTGTTTCTACTTCCAACACTGACGACCTGCAGAAGAGGCTGGTACCCATCACGTGTACCTACCTGGCCTAGGGTTTGGGAAGATGAAGGAGATTCAAGGGGTGGGAGGAGCTGGCTAATGCCATGTTCCCCACAGGACGCCATGTCAGCTGCAGAGTGTGTGTGGGTGCCACCCTCATGTTTAGAACCCCTTGCTTCCAACTGCCAAAACTTGCACATTTCTCTTATAGGAAACAAATTTCTTGGTAGTGTAGTTCTCACTTAGCTAATTTGAAATATGACCAGGATGGGACTAGTTAAAAATAGGATAATAAATTCATAAAACTAAATGGTATTTAGCCTCTGAAAATGATGCTATTATTATTGTTCACGAAGCAAGATGGGGGCCTGAAAGAAGTCAGTGGGAAAAAAAATGCTGGTGGATGCAGAAGAAGACCCACGATTTGGGCCCCGATTACCGTGTGATAAATAAGGTTTGTGCTCAATAATCCCAGATGGGAGGATCCCTGGGGATTGCGACCAGATAGTCTAGCTAGACGCTGTGAGCTCTATTTTAATGTGAGGATATTGCTCAGGAAGTGTTTTAGGGTTTACTACACCTGTTCATCCCAGTTACTCTTGGGAGCAGAGGCAGGCAAGATCTCTGCGAGAAATCAAGATCAGCCTAGTTCTACATGAGTGAAGTTCCAGGACCATCTGGGGCTTATAGGGAGACCCTGTCTCAAAAACCGAAACCAAACAAAACAAAGAGCAAAAAGGTGGAGAGTGTTTGAGAAGATATCCCAGGGTCAACCTCTGCTCCACCACATATGCCACACATGGCAAGGACACTCAACAAGAAGCATGTACATACGCTGCATACCATCATACGCACACATAAAAATAAAAAACAAGAAGACTGGTGGTTCTCTTGTCTTTTCCGCCTCCAAAATCAGTTGGCTTCCTGATGTCCAACCCAGGGTGGGAGACCTCAAAAACTGACTCCCTCTCTCCCATCTTGTGAGGACTTTAAAAATTTTCAGCAACATTTCAGCTTTGTTATCCAAGATAATTGGCCACAGTGCCTTGTTACTGCAGAGGCTGAAAGGAACAATAACTTCTAATGAGTGTCAGGAAGATGCTGGCTGGAGAGATAGACCTAGGGTAAGAGCTACCGACGATTCGCTTACAGAGGACAGGTTCGTAACCCAGCACCCAATGGCGGCTTAAGAACGCGTCTAGAACTAACCAATTCCCGGAGATCTCCAGTTCCAGGGGAATCCGAGACCCTTCTTTGACCTCTCGGTCATTGCACGACACGGGTGTCACAACCTGCATGCAGACATACATTGCATACACATGCAAAAAATAAAAAATACAATAAAAAAAAAAAAAGAGAAAAAAAAAAAAAAAAAAGGAAGATTGCTGAGCCAGTAGGAGGCTCAGTGGATGTGACTAGAGAGCGAGTCACATTCTTGGGCTGGAGAGACCGCTCGCAGTTAAGAGCGCCGCTGCTCTTGCAGAGGACCTGGGTGTCGATTTACCAGCACCCACATGCAGCACAAACCTGTCTTTTCTCGCAGTCCAGGGAATCTGACACAATCTTCTGACCTCCGCGGCATTGCATGACATGGGTGCACAACCTAATGAGACAGTACATTCATACACATAAGAAATAATAAATAAAAAAAGAGAGTCACCATTCTGTTCATTTACTAAGGGCAGTACCTAAAGAGTGGCTGATTTTCCAGCCTGACGAGAGGCTGGAAAATGGGCGTGGGTCATGGTGGTTGCGCACTAGCAAAAGTCAGTGGGGACCTGTGATTCCCATGTTGCTGCTTTCCTGTACCATCGTGGTCTGGTGTTCCTTGACCTCAATGAGATCCATTTGGGACACCACAGGCAGGTGGCTGCCAGCAAATCTGTTAACTGGAGCCACAAATAGAGATTGCTGAACACAGCAGGACTTACTCATGGCCAGTAGGGAAACAAACAGAGAAGAAATTACATTTTTAGCTGCCTAGAAATACAAATCATGTTAAAGATTTTATGTAAAAGAAATGAACATTGGATGAGAGCCCTAGAGTTGGGGAAATGCCACTCAAGGTCATCCTCACTAATCATGAAAGTCAAGGCTGGCTGGGGGGTTATGAGACAAAGATCGGATTAACTTCATGTAGTGAAAGTCTCAATAGATATAAAAGAGAGAGGTATAGTATATATATACAATATAACTAAATCACATTAAAAACAAGGAAGAAAACAAAACCCAAAAGAAGAAACATGATACTATAAAACCTAAATTACTTATTAAGAAACAAACTCCTAGAAATAAGAAGGGAAAAAGACATATGGAATAAATTATATCTAACATGGTACTATACTATTTTTAATATGCTATTTTTAAATACTTATATATGATGAACTACTGTAAAGATAGGAATGTTTTTACGTTAACAATACTTTCCATAGCTTATCCAATGGGCAATTCAAAATTCATTGCTAATTTGGCCAATGACAAAAAGGATTTTAAAAAAGCATTCATTGGCTTTGTGCTTCTACAACATTAGTTCTAACTTCACTAACATTTGCTAAAATGCACCCATTGACAAAAATGTCACAGGTTTTGCATTAGTCAACTCCCTACCACTGCGACAACATAGCTAAGATAATCAATTTATTAATGGGAAAGGTTTATTATTATGACTCATGACTTTAGAGGTTTCAGTCATGTAACCTTGTTTCTCTGGGCCCGTGGTGGTACAGTTTATTGCAGTGGTGCCGTATGACAGGAGGTCTGTTTGTCATGAAGTCAAGAACAAAGAGAAAGACCAAGGAGGGACTTGCATCCCAATGCCCTCATCTAGGGCACGTCCTCAATGGCCCAACTTCCTCCCACTAGGCCCCATATCTTTAAAGCTCCATCACCTCTTAAAAGTGTCCCATAGGCCCACGGGACACATTTCTAATTCAAATTCAGGTAGGTTTATATGGCAGTTCCAAGTGTAATACCTAAGTTATAGCTAAAGGCTACAACTAAGTTTATACACTTTGAGCCTATAACTTTTCTTTTGTGTGTGATGTGTGTGTGTAGTGTGTGTGTTGTGTTGCTTGCAGCATTGCACATGATGTGTGTAAGCGTGATGTGTGTGTTTTGGCTGCACATGTGTGGTTGTGTGCATGTATTTGCTGTGTGTGGAGGCACAGAGGATAACTCATTCCCCAAGAGCACACACCTTGTTTTTTTGTTGTTTATTGTTGTTGTTTTGTTTCAATTTTTTCTATTTTACTTTTAATTTTATGTATTGGAGTGTTTTGCTTGCATTTAAATGTACAAGTGATGTAGCTGTGTGCGTAAGGTCCAGAAGAAATCACGTGGTCGGCACCGTGGAACTGAAGTTTATGGGTGGTTGTGTATAGCTCCCATGTGGCATCGCTGCCCGAGTAGAGCATGCGGTAGTTCTCACTCTGAGCCAGCTCTCCAGCCTCACCATCATTTTTTTTTTTTTAAAAGACATTTTTTCTTCTTTAGACACTTTTACCAAGTAGCTAGGCTGGTCCATTCAGTGAGCCCCAGAATCTACCTCTCTCTACCTACTCAGCATTCGGGATTACAGTCATAGCCACCATCGCCTGACTTTTTAAATGGGGTTGGGTTGCTGGTCGTCCAAATTCAGGTTTGTCAGCACGCACTTTATTGGAGCCATTTCCTCCACTCTTGACTCTACAACCTTTTTTCTTTTTTGGTCTGTTTTGGAGACGGGTCTCCATGTAGATGCAGCTGTCCCTGGGAACTCACTACTAGACCAGGCCGGGTCTTGACTGCACAAAGATCACCTGCCTTCTGGCCTCCCCAAGGCTAGGATTGAAGGCATGTGCCACCATACCCGGCTGACTCCTATCATCTAATAATAAAAGAGGTTATCTAGGGCTGGAGAGACGGCTTCATGTCTACTCTTGCAGAGAGCCAGGCTTCAGTTCCCAGCATCAATTGTGGCCATCAATCTGTCCGAGAGCTCCCAGTTCCAGAGGATCTGATGCGCTCTTCTCGGGCGTTTGGTATCTTGTGCACGATCTTACGTACATGTGGAAAACAGTACTCAACACATAGAATAACAAAAATTAAACATAAATAAAAAGGCATCCTCAAATATAAAATGGAAAAAAAAGAAAAATAAGGATTTCTCACTTTAACTGTAGCCCTGTCTAAATTTTCCATTCAAAGGACTCATTACTGTGAAGTATTCTGTATTGGGCATAGATATACTGACGTAATAAATGATAAATTGAAGTTAATGTTAAAGTAGGTCTTTGGCACATACAAATTGGTTGACGCGATCCCATAAACCTCCCATTAAAATAGCAATTGGCTCAATACAAATCAAAACAGGGTCTCAAACATTAAAACATTATGTGAAACCTAAGCAATAAGGACCCATATCCCCCACTGCTTCTCCAGGTGACAGTTGCCTACTCTCAAGTCTGGGGAAAACAAATCCTTTCTAATGTGTTTTTATTGAACGCTTCATGGTTGTTGAACCCAGCTTATCACAGGCCCCTAAACCCAAAATCCATATTAAAATTGAATTATTCTAATCCAGTCATAACGATAATGCAATTTGCTCTTTTTTTTTTAAATTTTATACAAAATTTTTTTTATGTGTTAGAATGTACTGTACTGCATGCAAGTTTTGCACCCGTGTCATGAATGCCGCGTGTTGGTCAGAAGAGGATGAGTCGGCATCCTCGGAACTGGGAGTTCTCCTGGAATTGGAGTTTCAGACGGTTCTTCGGCCCGCCATGTGGTGCTGCTGGGATCGAACCCGGGTCCTTGCAAGGCGGTCGGCGCTCTTAACTGCTAGCTATCCATCCAGCCCCAACATGCTCTTAAAGATTACTTGACAGGTTCTGTCCAGGGCTTGTTCAGCAGTCTTTCAACTCTCAAAATGGAAGGGACACATTCCTTTTCTAGGCAACCATGAGAGCCTCCCAACACACTGTCTTTACAGAGGAAGACCCATGTCTACCTGCTTTTTTGGGGAGCACCAGGTAGGATGTTACAGTGGCACCTTGTCTCCCAAAGAGGTCATTTGACAACTCACAGAGGACATTTGCCAAGTTCGAAGTTCAATATCTTTTAGGACTTGTGGGGGTTTCTGGTGCTAATGTATTCTACATTAACAAAGTTTACTTACAAATTAAACCAGCAGGCATTTCACAGTGGTTTATAAAAGATACTCCTGGGGCTGGAGAGTATGGCTCATGATTAAGCGCATGCTGCTCTTTAGAGGACCTGTTCTGATCCCCAGCAACCATCTCAGCAGGCAGTCACGAGAACATCTTTAACTCCAGTTCCAGGTGCGAACCGACACCCTCTTCTGACCTCTGCTGATTGCACGACACGGTGGTGCACAAACCTACATAGCAGACAGTACATTCATACACAATAATAAATAAAATTTAAAAAAAATTTTTAAAAATTTTTTTGGGGGGAGAAGAAGTCGAGGAACGAGTCTGGATGTACAAGTGCGAGAGACGCGGAGATCGAGGGAGATACGCGGCGAGAGATTGGACGAGGTGGACGAACGACGCGGCGGAGGACGCCCCTTCTCTCCACTGCTTCCTGACGTCCCCCAGACCCTTGGGTCTGCGTCATTGTTTGCACCAGGGCTTGAGGGAACATCCTCGCTTCCTCTCTGGCCCCCTGCTGGACACCATCAGACACCAATGATGGGCCTATTCCATGTTGTCCTGGACCGGAGAGGCCCCTGTGTGGGATACGGAGCCTGTGACCCTCCACGCCCAACTGCCCCCTGTGCTTCGGAAACAGCGTGGCCAGCTATATCATGCTGGGGAGGCAATATAACAATAGGCGTTTGGTCAAATTTCAGCTCCATTACTGGCTCTGTGACTCTGGGGTGCCATTAGCTTCTCATGTGCGTCAGTTTCCACATCTGTAAAGTGGGGACAGTCAGAGTACCTAGCTCATGGAGTGTGGCATCCACTGATACGGATGGCTCAATCTCATAGACCATTTGTGGGGATATATATGTCTCGACTGGAGAGGACACGCTTATCTGTAAAGGAATGAGCACAGTAAATGTCTTTCGGAGACCACTGTTGGATGACTGCTGCCCGTCTCAGCAGTTACTCTACTCAGACCTCCACCCAGAGATGCTCAGAGACCACCACTCCCAATGCACACAGCAGATTCAAGACCTGCTGTGCTGTTCTTCCTCGGCCAGTAGCTTAGTTCACGCCAACCCTCCACTCCTAAAGCAAACTCCATGAAGGTCACTGAACTGAAGAGGTGTGGCATTTATTTCCTTCAGCAGCCGCTGCCTCCTGTCAGCTTCTCAACTCCAGGTGAGAGGACGGCTTATGCCCCGATATCATTTCCTCCTCCCTCCTCCAACTTCCCACCGTCATCACGCCCTCTGCTCCTCTAATATAACCCCTATTGTCCATGACTTTTCCTTATGGTAAGTGTCTTGATCACCTAAACTACAACTATGTTGCCTTAACATGTGATGCCGAGGCACCAGGAAGAACACTGTGGTGAATTCCTATAAATTTATGTTGTCTTGGTAGCTTTATTTATGTATTCATCTGAGAATTTGCTTATACTGGTGGGATATAGGACCTGGGCTTGAAGATATCATCCCTGGTGAATCTCTCCTGGACCAGGGGAGTCTCAATTCTGACTTTGCTGGTGGCTTTTGGGACTTTTTCCTGGCACCGCCCTCATTGCCAGAAGGCTCTTTTGGATCTCCGATGTCTGGATCCTTTCCCTTGGAAGAGAAGCTCCTCTCGGAGCTGTACCCGTGGCATCCTGTCCAATCCATTTCCTCTTTGGACGAAGACTTCTTCCTCTTGGGAAGCACCATGTTGTCGGNTATAGCAAGACACTATCTCAAAGTAAAATAATAAAATAAAAAGTATAAAGTTGACAAAGTCATGGAAGTCTGATCTTATACTACCAGAACACTGTTGAAGGAATTCTAGAACTGTCTTTTGCTAAATGGAAGTGAATAGAATTCTCCCTAAGATCTGTTTGTCTGGTAGAAATTTAATAGATGATTAAGGGTGATATTTGGGTTGTTTGTGGGAAGACATAATTAACTAGTGAATAGTCAGGTATTTATAAATTATAACAATAATGGCGACAATCTGTAATTGAGCACATGCTCTACTGTGTATATAGGCAGTTAGTGCTTTCAAGACATGACCTTGACAGTCACACATCCTGAGAAGGGGGACCACGGTGATCCCCATTTACAGAGAAAGAAACAAGCCTGGAAACACTATGTATACTGACAAAGATTAGACAAGGGCTGACTGCTACATTGTCAGGAAGTTTTGTGAGTCCATTGGCAAGGGCCAGTTATCATGAAGTTAGTATGGTCAATATTAACACTAGAGAAACCAGCAAGTGCCTCCACCCATCACCCAGCACAACACTAGCATAGCTAGTAACTGCTGGGATAGAAATAGTAACCTTTAACCAAAGGAATTATAACTTTACTGAAGAGAAAAATTATACCAGTAATGATGGGTTGGGAAGTGTTTAGTGAATACAAATAATCAAGTGAATACATTAATTTAATAATAATAACAGGGTGTATGTTAACAGGAGGACTTTAAGGACACAGCCAGAACCATCTGTGATTTTGCTCTATCTCCAAATAGAAGAATGTCAGTTCCTCAAAATGAAATCAATGTCATGGCCTCCAGCTCAGACCTGAGTTATGTAAATATCAGAGAACTGAGATTGGCTGGCCCAGAATACATTTGCAAGAATCTACTATTTGAAAGGTATTTGCACATGGGATGCCTGCACTTGGGGTCACTGCAAAGCTTCCACACAACAAAGCATGAGAACTGAATCCACTTATAAGCCCAGTAGACAAGGATAAGATTGTTGTAGTGTTTAAAAAATCGGAAAATTTTTTATGCCAAGTGTGTAATGGCTTCTCCTCTCTTCAGTCCTCACTTCAACCTGAAACTAAAGTGTTTAGTCCTGAGCACTGGAAATCAACACACAATACGTTGCCACCCTGTCTTTGGTGATTTTTGCTGTGGGTCTTGGGTGAATAAGGAGGAATCTGCCAATTTAATGCTTTCAGGGGAGATTGATATTTTACACATGTTGTTTAAATCTCACTGATACCTCACCAAAACCACAGGGTCCATTGTACATTCTAGAGTTCTACCAAAGAGAGGCAGAGCATGCCTGTGGCCTAGGAGCACACTCAGTGAAGGCGATTTACCATCTCTCTGGGGAGAATGAAATGCAAGGGAATGTACTGATGAACCCTGGAACCCCGAAGACTCTGACAGGGTCACCGTGAGCAGACTGGGCTGTTTCTAAAATGAGCCGTCAGAATGGCTTTTTTTTTTTGGTCTCCTTGTAGCCCCAGTTGGTCTGGAACTCGCTATGTAGATCAGGCTGGCCTTGAACTCACAGAGACACACCTGCCTCTGCCTTCTGAGTGGTGGGATAAAAGGCATGCACCAAAGGCCAGCAATTATATCTTTTAGTACAAAGTTGCCCCTCACATCCCAGGCAAGCACATGCACAGACACATTTATAAATTCTGACACCACAGTACTAACCATGAAACTCAGAGGAGCTGGGTTGTAAGAGAAATGAAGTTCAACTTAAGTTCTATACTGTGCAGTCTAGAGTTGCTACTTGAGTATAAAAATAAGCTGTCATACCCCACTGTCCTCTGAGCATAACAGCCATCATCTTCATCATAGCAGCCATGACTACTTGCAAGAGACCCTCAAGATCAGGGCCTGATTTTATTTTTATATGTATGAGTGTATTACCTGCATGTGTATAAATGTACCCATGTCGTGTGCAATGCCCAAGGAGGTCAGAAAAGCATATTGGATTCCCTGGAACTGGAGTTACAGATGGTTGTTATGTGGGTGCTGGGAATCAAACATAAGCCCTCTGCAAGAGCAGCTAGTGCTTTAAACAGCTGAGCCATCTCTCCAGCCCCATGATGCCGTTCTTATAGGGAATTCACCAGAGCTGAGTAAACGTCGGTGCTATGCCTTTAACTCTTAATATGTATGAGCTAAATAACCCTGTTTTCCTTATAACATACTCAGTCTTGGGTATTTCATGATAGTAACAGAAAATAGACTAATGTGCATGGCTACATATAGGGAAAACCAAATAACAAGATGGGTTTTATTTTATCAGTTAACATTTATCATATGGAACCAAACTAAAGTTGTTGGGAGATTTCTACAGATCAATGGGACAAAAATATGCATATAATGCCATTCTTAGAACTGCAAATCACATTAAACATGAAATAGCAAATGGCTTAGGAAAAGACATATGTGTATATGTGATAATTAATCTTGATTGTCTACCTGATGGAATTTAGAATCAATGCAGAAACAAATTTCTAAGCATGTTTATTAGGGATTATCTAACTTAGAGACTCCCCTCAACGTGAGCAACATCATTCCCTGGACAGGGCTCCCTGGACGGGATAAAAAGGAGAGAGCAGGGCTGGAGAGATGGCCTAGCAGTTAAGAGTGCCGACCGCTCTTACAGAGGACCCGGGTTCGATCCCCAGCACCCACATGGCGGCCGAGAACCGTCTGAAACTCCAATTCCAGGAGAACTCCAGTTCCAGGGGAGTCCGACACCCTCTTCTGACCTCCGCGGCATTGCACGACACGGGTGCACAGACTTGCATGCAGACAGTACATTCATACACATACAGAAATAAATAAAATTAATAAAAAAAATTTTTTTTAAAAAAGGAGAGAGCGGCAGGGTGCCTGCTTGCATTGCTTCTGGATTCCTGACTGTGCATGCAATGTGGCCCGCGACCTCACGCTCCTGTGGTCTCGACTTTCCCACCATGATTGACGTGAGTCTTCGAACTGTGAATCAAGCTCTTCTTTGTCAGGCAGCAAGAAAGGTAACTCAGACATCATATTAACATGATTTAGAAATGTAAAGGACTGTCATCAGTCATCAATTACAAAATTAGAAGTCTTAAGGTGATGGAAATGAGGAAGTCCCATGTATTTAGGAATTATTTGTTGTGTGTATCAAATAAGGGATTGCAATCTTCTGTTTTTGTCTTTTTGAGACAAGATCTCCCTGTAGTTCAGCTGTCCTGGAACTCGCTATGTAGAGCAGGCTGGCCTTGAACTCACCTGCCTCTGCCTCCCAAGTGCTGGGATTAAAGGCATGTGCCACCAGACCCAGGACAATCTTTTACATATAAGGAGTATTTTTTTTTTTTTTGTCTTTTTGAGACAGGGTCTTCCTGTAGCCCCAGCTGTCCTGGAACTTGCTCTGCAGACCAGGCTGGCCTTGAACTCACAGAGATCTGCCTGTCTCTGCCTCCCAAGTGCTAGGATTAAAGGCATGCCCCACCATGCCCGGCTATAAGGAGCCTTTTTAGTTAGAAAAGGCTGAGCACTGAATGCAAATGATATGAATAAAAAAATCTTTAAATGTCCAAAGCAAATGAAATGCTCACTCTCTGTGTAGACCGAATTGTGATAATTAAATCTGTATTAGTCAGAGTTCTCTAAAGAAACAGAAGCAACAGGATGAATATATAGCTATATAAAATTTATTGATTTGCTCATGTGTCAGAGTTCAAGGAGTCCAACAGTAGCTGCGCCACACTGGAGAGACTGAGAATCCAGGGAACTGCTCAGTCCGCAAGGCTGGATGTCTCAGTAGTCCCAATCTGGTGCTGAAGGCCCGATGGATTCCAGGATATCTGCCGGTCTCGGTACACGCTGGGATCCGTAGGGTTGATCGCAGCAGCAAGACAAACTCACCAGTGAGAGAGAGGCAAGCCGCAGGAGAAAAAAGGGACCAGCTCCCTCTGCTGTGGCCTTTTATACTGCGTGCCGGCAGAAGGTAACACCCACATTTGGGGTGGGCCATCTGGGTTGAGGTGGTCCAATCCAAAGATCCTTTTCTCTTATTTGTTCCTTAGTCCAGTCAAGTTGACACCCAGGATTAACCGTCACAAAATCTATAGCTCTCCTGTTGCTTGGTTTCACATATCAAGGTCCCTAGAAATGGGCAGTATCTTCATCTCAGATGCTCGTGTCTAGGAAATTGTCCCAAGTAATTAAGGATGTATAAAACAACTGACCTGTGGGACAGTTCATTTAGTGTTAGTTGTGATAAAGTGGAAGCTGGGAGTCAGCCAACGTGTGCCAGCATGGGCGGGGTCTCTGGGGTGTGCCCTGGGTCCTAGATGGACCAGCAGCTGAGAGGTCACAGCTGCCGTCCTCTCAGGATTGGCCTCGTCTGTCCTGTCTCCCACAGGCAGCCCAAGCCAAGAACTGAGCTGGTGTCTTTGCTCACTGTGGGATCTCTTAGGAGGAAATTTTTATTCCAGGACTTTCTTTTGGGCTGGCTGAAATTCTGCTAGATTCGCACTGCCCTCTGAAGGCCTCTCTGACACTCATGTGACTTTTAATAGCTGTTATTTCCCATATACCTGTTAATAATGTATATCATTTATTTTAATCAATTTAAAATTTTATTTTATGTGTATGAGTGTTTCCTGAATGTATATCTGTGTTGTGCAATGCCTGCAGAGGCCAGAAGAGGGCACTGGAGTCCTTGGTACTGGAGTTACAGACAGTAGCTGGCCACTATGTGGTGCTGGGAAGTGCTCTTAATTACAGCCATCTCAGTATTATTTGCACTCTCTTGATACTTATATATTATATATTTCATTATGTATTTACCTACCTATTAGATCTCTAATTCACTTCAGTAAATTGAAGCAAATTATTTAGAAGAAAGTATATGCAGACTTTAATGCAATCTTGAAGTACAATATTCCCATAGACACCAACTCCAACACAATGTATTAGAGTTCAGTTGGAGTTTGCATCTGTCTGTTTTCTGTTGCTGTAACAAAATATACAAGGCTGAGTACTTTATAAAGAAAGATTTATCTTGCTCACAATGGTGACTGGAGTCTCAACAGCATGGCTGTGTCATAGCACTGTGGAGAAACAGAAAGGGGGCTGGGTTTGTGCAGGAAGGGGAGCAGCCACATGGTGAGACAGGAAGCCAGGGAGTCGGCATGGGCCTCGCTATTTCATAATTTGTTCCCATACAAACTAACCAGGGCTTCAAGAGAATTATGCAAATCCCTTTCAAGGACAGCAATCCCAGGGACCTAAGCACTTTCCACTGGGCCCTCTACTCAGATTTATTTGTACTTATGTGTGTGTGTGTGTGTGTGTGTGTGTGTGTGTGTCTGTCTGTCTGTCTGTCTGTCTGCCATGTATGTGCAGGTACTTTCAGATGCCCAAAAAGGGTGTCAGATACCCTGAAACTGGAGTTGCAGGTGGTTGTGAGCTGCCTGACATGGGTGCTGGAAACACAACTTGGGGTCCCCTGGAAGAGCAGCACAAACTCTTAATAAAAGAGAACTGTCTCTCCAGCTACCAAGGCACCATCTTGTAGAGGTTCCCCCACCTCACCAGAACTCCCAGCACACTCTTCAATGTATATAGTCAAGTCACACGCAAATCATGAGTGTTGAATCAGAGGAGCGGAACCACTAAGCCTGGCATGGAGTGAGCTACACATTCCAGGAACTGGACCTTGAGGGACTGTGGGAGCAGGCCACACAGGCCATGTGAGATCCTGTTCTGAGTCTGAGGCTGGACCTAACGTGATCAGGCAGGAAAGGAGTTCATGAAGTGGAGAAATGGAAGGACAAGCAGGAACTTCTTAGGACAAGTGCAACCCATGAGAAGAACAAGGTACCCATGGGGGCAGCGTCAAAGCCTAAAGACAGACTGGAACTCGGCTGTTTCTACTTCCAACACTGACGACCTGCAGAAGAGGCTGGTACCCATCACGTGTACCTACCTGGCCTAGGGTTTGGGAAGATGAAGGAGATTCAAGGGGTGGGAGGAGCTGGCTAATGCCATGTTCCCCACAGGACGCCATGTCAGCTGCAGAGTGTGTGTGGGTGCCACCCTCATGTTTAGAACCCCTTGCTTCCAACTGCCAAAACTTGCACATTTCTCTTATAGGAAACAAATTTCTTGGTAGTGTAGTTCTCACTTAGCTAATTTGAAATATGACCAGGATGGGACTAGTTAAAAATAGGATAATAAATTCATAAAACTAAATGGTATTTAGCCTCTGAAAATGATGCTATTATTATTGTTCAGAAGCAAGATGGGGGCCGTGAAGAAAGATCAGTGGGAAAAATGCTGTGGATGCAAGAAGACCCACGATTTGGGCCCCGATTACCTGTGTAAAAAGGTTTGTGCTCAATAATCCCAGATGGGAGGATCCCTGGGGCTTGCTGACCAGATAGTCTAGCTAGATCTGTGAGCTCTATTTTCAGTGAGAGATCTTGCTCAGGAATGTGGTATTACACACCTTTAATCCCAGTACTCTTGAGGCAGAGGCAGGCAGATCTCTGCGAGATCGAGACCAGCCTAGTCTACAACGTGAGTTCCAGGACCACTGGGGCTATAGGGAGACCCTGTCTCAAAAACCAAACCAAAACAAAACAAAGCAAAAAGGTGGAGAGTGTTTGAGAAGATACCCAGGGTCAACCTCTGGGCTCCACACACATATGCACACACATGCAGACACTCACAAGAGCATGTACATACACTGCATACCTTCATATGCACACATAAAAATAAAAGAAGCAAGAAGACTGAGTGGTTGTGTCTTTTCTCGCCTCCAGAAACAGTTGGCTTCCTGATGTCAACCCAGGTGGGAGACTCAAAACTGACTCCTCTCTCTCCATCTTGTGAGACTTTAAAAATTTTCAGCAACATTTCAGCTTTGTTATCCAAGATAATGGCCACAGTGCCTTGTTACTGAGAGGCTGAAAGGAACAACTAACTTCTGAATGAGTGTCAGGAAGATGCTGGGCTGGAGAGATAGCCTAGCGGTTAAGAGCACCGACGCTCTTACAGAGGACCCAGGTTCGATCCCCAGCACCCACATGGCGGCTAAGAACCGTCTGTAACTCCAATTCCAGGAGATCTCCAGTTCCAGGGGAATCCGAGACCCTCTTCTGACCTCTGCGGCATTGCACGACACGGGTGCACAGACCTGCATGCAGACAATACATTCATACACATGCAAAAAATAAATAAATAAATAAATAAATAAAAA
>VZQC01014038.1:42836-56244 GCA_009823505.1 Rhizomys pruinosus | reverse complement strand
TTTGGTTTGGTTTTTTAAGCCTTAGCTGACCTGAAACTTGCCATGTTGATAGACCAGGTCTGGCTTTGATCTCACAGAGATCTGCCTGCCTCTGCTTCCTGAGTCCTGGGGTTAAAGACATGTGCCACCATGCTCAGCTTCAGCGTTTTTTGTTTTTGTGGGTTTTTTTTTTTTTTTTGTTTTGTTTTGTCTTTTCGAGACAGGGTCTCTCTATAACCCCAGCTGGCCTAGAACTCACTCTGTAGACCAGGCTGGCCTTGAACTCACAGAGATCCATCTGCCTCTGCCTCCTGAGTGCTCGGATTAAAAGCGTGCGCCACCAAGCATGGCTTAAAGATGATTCTTAGCCACCATGTGGGTGCTGGAAATCAAATCCGGGTCCTCTGCAAGAGCAGTTGGGGCTTTTAACCGCTGAGCCATCTCTCCAACCCCCTCAATGTATTTTTTGAGGCAGGTTCTCTTGTTGAACCTGGAGCTTACTGATAGGCTAGCTGGCCAGCAAGCTCCAGAGAACCCTCCTGTCTCTGCCTGCCCTGCCCAGTGCTGGGATGGCAGGCACAGGCTGCTGCACTTGGCTTTTTCATGTGGGTGCTGGAGACGGAATGCAGCAGCTTTACTGAGTCCTCTCCCAGCCCTCCTCTTTTAATTCGTACATAAAACTGAGCTGGGTACTTGTTTTATTAACTGTGTGTTCTGAATGGGAAGTGATATTCTCAAGGTCATGTTGCAAGGTCAAACCTGGTGCTGTGCTTACTCTTAATCATTAAGTACTATTATCTGTTTGGGAAATTGCTGGTTTCTGAGCAAGCACATGAGTATTTTTTAATTAAACATTTCCCCAATTTTATATTTGAATTTTTGCAACTGCACTTCAGTGGATTGTAATTTAATATTTAAGAGGTGAGTGTGTCACTTCTTAGCACAAAAGTAATTCACAAAAGATGTTTAATTTCATAGTCAGACTATCAGCTTCTCATTGAAAACTCTGCCAATCTCCTTTCTGACACTGATTGATATTTTTAGACTCCTTTTTGAATGAATGATTAATTAATTAATTATTTATATTCATGAACACTTCAAATGCTGGGTACTGAGGTAAAAGCAAGTGTTCCAGAAATAAACAAGACGGATTATATTCCACTTGCTTATATTCTAGAGAGGTTCACAGGAACCACAGTGAACAGATATGAGGCAAAAAAATAAAAATAGAGATAGTGTCACAAATATATGTATATTTAATTTATTATTTGAGAACTTCATAGCTGTATATGATGTATCTTGATGGTATCCTCTCCACTGCCTTTCTCCAACTCTCCTGAATATGTCCTCCTCCTAACTTCACGTCTTCTCCCTCCTCTTCCTTCTTTTTCTCCTCCTCTTCCTCCTCCTCCTCCTCTTCCTCTTCCTCCTCCTCCTCCTCTTCCTCTTCCTCCTCCTCCTCCTCCTCTTCCTCTTCCTCCTCCTCCTCTTTTTCCTCCTCCTCCTCCTCCTCCTCCTCTTCCTCCTCCTCCTCTTCCTTCTCCTTCTTTTCTTCTACTCTACTGAGAGTGATCTTGAAATCATGACCCCTCTTTGCCTGGGAAATTTTTCCTTGACATTGAGATTTGGACACATACAATAGGAATATAAAGAAAAACCTTTTTTGGATAAATAAGAAATATATTTTAAAACAATTGTTTGGTATATATTATTTCAGCATTTATTAACAAATTTTGCATACCAGTAAGATGGATGTGCTTGTCTGTCTAAGACAATAAAATCCAAAGATATACCAATTTGATACTTACATGCTGAGGGATGATGGTAGGAAAATATTAAAAGTATTTGTTTTCCGTAATTAAACCATTATGTTCCTTTATGAGCAGAAAACTTTGTATGTACAGTAAGCACATTAAAATGCATAGCAAAAAAAAAAAAAACGCATAGCATAGGAATGGGGAGATGGCTCAGAGGGTAAGAGTGTTGTGCAAGTGCAAGGTCCTGGGTTCAAATCCCCAGTATCCACATAGAAAGTCAGCCACGGCCACTAGTACTTTTAACCCTAGCACCATGTGGGGTAAAGACAGGAAGACTACTGAGGCTTGCTGGCTGCTAGCCCAGCCCCAGGTTCAGTGAGAGACCCTGTCTCATGGGTAAAGCAGAGAGTGCTGGAGTTGGACCTCTGGTACCTTCCTTTGGTTATCCTCATGCAGGCACAGGCTTGTGCATGTGCATGAGTACATAGGATATAGAGGTCTCAAATCTGGGCCAAGGTGTTTCAGACAGTGTTCACTGGCATGATGTGGCGTGATGGCATGCACAGTGCAAAGCATGCATGTGACATGTTCAGAACCACAGCTGCAGAGAAGTAGCAGATGAAACATGGGCAAGCACTGCCAGAAGCACCTGGGATCCATTACACTTTTGACTTTTAACCTATTTTTGGTTGCTGCGTATTCAGAAACACTATACTGTTGCTGATTTCTTTGCAACCTTCCAGCCACAGGGGGAATGCAGGTGCAAAAGTCCTGAGCTTGCCCCAAGAAGTATTTGGTAAGCAGGGCAAGACAGCTGAGAGATGCATTGGAAGGACTGTGACAGGCCACACTACAACAGGCCGAGCGTGAACGAATGATTACTAGAATTGTTTTTTTGGTTTTTTTTTTGGTCCTGCTGAAGAAAGTTTTTTTTTTTTTCACATGAAATTATGTTTTTTAACAACGGATCCACTAGACCTGTGTTCCCCCCTATTCTCCCACCCCGCCAGAGCTCATGCATATTTCCTGCCAAACATGCTTTTCATAACCTTCTCAGTCTTTCTCAATAACCTCCATGAGGAAGTTGACTATCTTGAGGCAGAAGTTCTAGGCTGTTTCAGTCAGCTTGAGCTGCTAGTTCCTATTCCTGTTTGTTGGTTGGTTTCCAATATGCATTGCACCCAACTGCATTGGACAAAAGCTCAGGGGGCCCTACACAGAAATACTTACAACTAGAATTGGCACTAGCATCCACAGATGAGGACCATTTCCGTCGTTTGTTTTTCTGGGACTTTTTTTTTTTTTTTTCTTTTCTCTCCCCTCTCCCTCTCATGTCTGCCTTTCCCCTCTCCTGTCTGCGTTCCCTATGTTACTTGCTTGCCTGAATAAAAACTCCACTTGTGGGCTGGAGATATGGATGGCCTAGCAGATCTAGGAGCGCGACGCTCTTGCAAGGGACCTAGGTGTCGGATCCCCACACCCCACATGGCGCAGGCCAGCGACACTGGTCTGAAACTCCAGTTCAGGGGAATCCGGACACCCTTCTTTCTGGCCTCCGCAGCATTGCGATGACACTCCGGCCCCGGCCAGCCCGACAGAGTGCACAGACTTGCATGCGAGCAGTACATTCATACACCTATTGACAGTGAAATGAAATAGATTAATTAAAAAAAAATTTTATGAAGAACTTGCCTAAATTGTGTAGATCTGATACCCACATTTCTCCTTTCCACTCATCAATTCGAGGATGTAGGTTGGGTTCCAGCTCACTGCTATGTGAAGAAGAGCTAGCAATAAACTATGCCGCTGCATGTATGCATCGCTGCCGTGCAGTAACGAGATGCACGATCTTGCTGTGAGTCACATGTCCACGGCCTTGTGATCACGCTGGTTCGGGTGGCAATTTCATTCCATGTCTTCCAAGGTTCTCCACACTGCTTCTCCATAGCAGCTGTTACATTCTTACATTCCCACCAGCAGTGGATGAGATCCCCTTTTCCCACAAACCTCTCCAGCATTTTTTTTTTTTTTTTTTTTTTTTTCTTGATCTAGCCAGTCTAGTATTGGCAAGTTTAGATCGATATCTTAAATGAGTTTTCATTGGCATCTTCCTTAAATGATAGTGATCGTTGGAACCACTTCTTGAGGTAGTGATTTCCATCAGACCCACGCTACTATTTCCCTCATTCCGCGACACTCTCTGATTCAGTCTTTGGCCTCCATCCTAATTTCGACGTGGGTTCGATTTTGTTCCTTTCTATCATTCATGTTTCTGCAACGTAGTCTAAATATTGTTCTTGGACAATCCAAATCGCTTGTCAGATGTATCTGCAGTCAAAGTTTTCTCCCACTCTTCTCGTCGTTACGGGATTTCTCCTTCACTTCCTTGATTGTCTTTTCTTGAGACTGCTACAGAGCGATTTTAGACAGTTTTGTCGAGAGTCGCATTTCGGTCAATCTGTCGACCTTAAATTCTATGTGCAGCCTTGTCTGTCTGATTTAAGGAACGTCTTCTTCCTAACATGGGTATGTCTTTGCATAAGTCTCTGCCTGCCAACTCCTTATTCTTCTACACCGTTCAAGAGCTTTGCGCGGTCTTTCACGTTACGAGCGTACTTTTATCCATCCTGGTGAGTAGACTTTGCTACAGGGGCGAGAGGTTAGGGGTTCTAATCTTCATATCTTCACAAGTACGGTTGCATCCAGTTTTGCCAACACCACTGTTGCTGACAAGATGCTTGTACTTCATTCCTTCCATCTGCTCAGGCTTCCTGGACCACGTTTGTCAAATATATATAAGATAGGGGCGTGAAATTGTCCCTCATGTGCCTCAGGCATCTTGTCATCTTCTGGTTTGTATCCATTTTGGTCAAGCAGAGGTAGCTGTTTTCTTGTGGGGCGTCCCGACGCGGCTCACCAGCATACCAGGCTGTTTTCGATCGACGTATTAGCCTAGTGGCTATTTTATAGTCTTGAATTTCTCCGGCAGCACTCTTACAGAGGAGTCCCCCCTGCCTAATGATAGCCCTCTTGTTCACCCTCACGGGTGTTTGGCATATCGCTCGGACCCGCGCGGTGCTTTCTTGTTTTTCCAAGATGAATTGTGCCAAGAACTTTGCTTTTCGCAAGCCTCGTGCTAAGAGAACGTCTTGGGGATCTGTTGATTGCCGGGATTGTCGTTAATCTATACAAGCCAGTCGGCAGAAGTGGAAACATTTTTACAATGGGTTTAACTTTTCCCAATCCATGAGCCTGATGGTTCCATGCTTTCTGGATTGTCTTCTTTATATTTTTTTCTTTTAAAGCGTTTAAGAATATTTGTATGCCCAGAGATTCTTTTGGTGTTCCTCCACTATGCGTAAGGTTCGTCGTAGCGCAGCTACTTTTATTGTTTGCACCGGACGTATTGTCGAGTGGAAGGCTTCTCTTTGAATTCCTTTCTCAGTTGACTTGTCATGGTCGTAAAGAAAGGAGATTTTTTAAGGTTGAATTTTGTATCCCGCCATTTTGTCTGAAGCTCTTAATAGTTCCAGGAGATTTTCTGGTGAGTTTTTAGCATCCCTTAAGTAAAACAAAAAGTAACATCATATCATCAGAAAATAGGTAGATTTTTGACGTCCTCTTTGTCCAATCTCAGTACTCTCTTTAATAGCCTTTTCTTGCCATTATTGCCAGCAAGTATTTCAAGCACGATATTGAAGGATGCCGGATCGGTGACAGGGGGCAGCCTTGGGCTGAGTTCCCTACCACGTTAAAGGGAATCGTTTTGTTCAATTTCCCCATTTGAGGATGTATATTGGCTATGGGTGTCCTGTATATGGCTTTGATTGACATTGAGGAAATGATCCCTCCAATCCAATTCCTGTCAGGAATTAAGCATGAAGGGATTGCTGGGATTTTGTCAAAGGCTTTTCTCAGCATCAATGAGATGACGGTGGTTGATTTTTGTCTTTGAATTCACATTTAATGTGTTGATGAATGTTCTTCTGATTGTATTTTATTGTTGAACCATCCCCCATCTCAGGTGCGTATGTAATCGCCACTTGGTCATGATGGATGATTCTGCTTTGAATGTGGTCTGGTATGAGAGTTTGCCAGTAATCCTGTTCTAAATGTTTTGGCTCTGTGTTCATGAGGGAGATGGTCATATAATTCTCCTTCGTCATTAGATTGATCTTTGCCTGGTTTTTGGTATAAGTGATAGCGGGCTTCAGTAGAAAGAATTTGGGAGAAATGTCCCTGCTTGACTGTATACTTTATAAACAGTTTCACCGATAAGTGGTAGGGTCTTGAATATGTTTTAATAATTGATGAACCTCCTCTTTAGTTGGGGTTCTACGAATCCTCTATTGCCTGGACATGTCACACTATTTCAGAGTGCGCTGTAAGCTGGTACACTCTGTACTGCAACTTCTCGCGATTCCCAGGACAGATATCATCCATTCTTAGGTTTCCCAACACTTGATAGAATAAGTTTGTAATATTCCACACATGACCCGTCTAACGTGTCCTGGGTCGGGTAGTGATATTTCCCTTTCATTGACGGATTGTCACTTGGATTTGGAGGATTGTCTCCTTCTTTCTTTTTGTTTAACTTGGCTAGAGGATCTGTCTATCTAGTTATTCTATTCAAAGAACCAACTTTTTTGGCTTCACTTTTCTTTCTGTTTTCTATTTCATTGATTTCCGCGCTCTGATTTTTGTAATTTTTTTTTTCTTCCTGTCTGTTGCATTGCTAGGGTTCATCATGTTGTTGCCTCATCAAAGTGCTTTTAGGCTGCAGTGGTTAGATCATTCACTTGTGCTCTTTCTGTTTTCTCTAATGTAGGCAAACGAGGGCTATAAACTTCCCTCTTAAGACTGCTTTTAAGGTATCCCCATAGGTTTTGTTGGTGTTATATGTGTCATATGTCTTCAGTATCCAGGAGATGTTTTTTTCTCTTCTTTATCTCTTCCTGACCCATTCATTATTCAAGAGTGTGTGTGTGTTTATCTCCATGCTGTTCGTTGTAGGCAGGAGGTGTTGATGTTTGAGCTTTATTGCACTGTGTTGACAGAATGGCATGAAATTATTTCAATCTTTTTTGTATTTGTATTTGATGAGGTTTCTTCTGTGTCCCGTATATGTGGCAATCTGTTTGTCGATGAATGATTCCATGGGGTGCTGTAGTAGAAAGTATTGATCTCTCTCGGTATTAGGGTGACATGGTTCCTGGGTAGAGGTGTCTATGAGGGATCCATTTGGTGTTCATATCATTCAGTTCAGATGTCATTCTCTTTAGGATTCTTTGTACCCTTGTTTGACCTATCAAAGACTGCAGTCGCGGTCATATTGAAATCTCCCAGACTCCCAAATATGAGGCTTGTAACTTGGGTTAGTCTGTTTGTGACTGTGAGCTGGGTCCTTGCGGTAGACATTGTCACTTTAAAAGCTTTGGCTATGCACCAGAATTTGGGGCATATATATTCATAATTGTGAAATCTTCTTGGTGGATTGTTCCTTTGATGAAAATGTAATGGCCTTCTTTGTCTCTTCTGATTTCTTTTACTTTGAAGTCTATTTTGTCCGATATTAAAATAGCAACACTTGCTTTCTTTTTGGTACCATTTGCTTGGAATATTTTTTTTCCATCCCTTCATTTTTACTATGAATCTTTAAAAAGTCATTTTAGAGCCAGGCATGGTGGTGCATGCCTTTAATCCCAGCACTTGGGAGGCAGAGGCAGGTCTACAATAGTGAGTTCCAGGATGGCTGGGGCTACAAGGAGACCCTGTCTCAAAAAAGGCAAAAAAAAAAAAAGTCATTGTAGTTGCTGTCTGGTGAAAAGATGTCAAGGAAGCAGGAAGGGAAGTGGGGACTGGCAGTTTCTCAATAAGTTAGACATAGATTTACCATATGATCTAGCAACTCTACTCCAGTCATATCCCCCAAAGAATTGAAAATGGGTGTTTAATTAAATAAGTATTCACTGCACTGTTCACAGTACTGTTCACAGTACCCAAAAGTCATGAGCAAGATGAATGTCCACCAGCACATGAACAGATAAACAAAATGTGGTATATCCATATAACAGAATACTATTTAGTCATACAAAAGAGTGAAATGTCATCCTACAACATGGTTGAACCTTGCCTCACATTATGCTAAATGGTGGAAGCCAGGCATGAAGGATGCTGTATCTCATGATTTCATTTACATGCAATGCCCAAAACGTCAATTAATCAACATTGACCAAAAGAAGACTGGTAGGGAGAAAGATGCAAGGTAAGTAGAGGCTATGACAGTACTCTAGATGTGGAGAAAAGAAAGTAATATTTAGAAAGGCCCAGAGCATGCTTTGGAGGTAGAGTCAAGAAAGAATAGTCACACCTGGAACATGAGAGTGACATCAAAGAAGAACCAAAGGCAAGTTGAAGATTCTGGGCTTTGGCTTGCACACGTGGTTGGAGAAGGATTGCTTACATAGATGGAGGAGGACGCCTTATGTAGATGGAGGAGGGTGCCTTACGTAGATGGAGGAGGGTGTCTTACGTAGATGGAGGAGTATGCCTTATTTAGATGGAGGAGGATGCCTTACGTAGATGGAGGAGGATGCCTTACGTAGATGGAGGAGGATGCCTTATGTAGGTGGAGGAGGGTGCCTTACGTAGATGGAGGAGGATGCCTTACGTAGATGGAGGAGGGTGCCTTATGTAGATGGAGGAGGAGTCCAGGGAAGCTCTAAGTTCAGCAGGTGAGGAGTTTTGTGTCTACTTAGGTGAGACTTTCCCCTGGAGAGGGCGCCCACTGCAGGAATAGTGAGAGGCAGCCATCTCTCACTTGTCCTACTGATAGAAAGTGGCTTCATTTGGGATGCAATGTGCCCAGGCTCAAGTCTGCATCTTCTTGCTCTTCCGAGCACCTGCCCTCTTTTTGCTTGACTAGAACGTGAGCTCTATAGACACACGGTAAATGTGAACAACCCAGATCTTTGAAATGATCTGCTAAGAATACAAGAAGGATCCAGAATCCTAAATAAGTCCTTGGAGTTGTAAATCCAAAGTTGGCCTTTTAGATGAAAGAATAAAGCCAAGTAACACAATCCACCAGCCTGGGGCTCTGTGACTAGTAACTGGATATAATTCAAATCTGGCACTGGGCCAACTCTGAAAATAAAAATAATTTCCAGGGCTGGAGAGATGGGTCAGCAGTTTAAAGTGCTTGATGCTTTTCGAGAAGACCCAAGTTTCTTTCCTAGCACCCAGCTCCGGCAGCTTGCAATTCTACTTCCAGAGGATCCAACACCCTCTTCAAATACCAATGCACGTCTTTCTCTCATATACGCATACACACACATATACACACACAAATAAATTTAAAAACAAATCTTAAAAAATTAATTCCCCTGCACCTTCCAAAGTTTTCTCCCTAATCGCCAAGCAGAAAATTGAAGAAATTGCTCAGGAAAAAACATTTTCTTTTTTTGGGGGGGTGAAAGAAAGGGTTTATTCAGCTCACTTCTCTTGGGTCACAGTTCATCACTCAGGGAGCCCAAGTTAGGAACTCAGGGCAGGAACCTGGAGGCAGGAACTGAGGCACAGGCCATGGAGGACTGCTGCTGACTGGCTTGCTTCCCTGGCCCATGCCCAACCTGCATTCTTATACTGTACATAACAACCTGCCCATGGTGGCACCACCCACCTCCCACACTGCTCAACAATCAAGACAATTCTCTACAGATTTGGCCACAGGCCAGTCCAATGGAGCCAATTCCCCAATTGAGGCTCCCTCAACCCAGGTGTGCCAAGTTGACACTAAAGCTATCAGCACAATTGACCTCTTGTCAACTCGACACACAAAACACAAAACTATTAAACCATTACCTTTCCATTTCTTATCCCCAAGATACATTAACATTAGTATCACAACACAAGATAGTACAACCTTAAAAGCTTAAAGTCCTTAAAAAGTCCAAACACTTAAAAGTTCACAGTCTGTTAAAAGTCTCTTAACTGTGGGCTGCTGTAAAATCCAAAACAAGTACTGTCTCATTTCAAAGGGAAGAATCAGGTACATTCAAACAAAACCTAAGTCCAGCAAAGTAGCTCAAGGCTGGACACCTGGGATTCACTCACGATCTTCTGGGCTCCAAAGGGTTTCGGCAGCTCCCCATCTCCCACTCTGCCGTCCGTGGCACACACAGCTCATCTCACAGACCAACTCCATTCCACATCTGCCGCTGCTCTTAGTGGTCATCCCATGGTCCTGTCATCTCCAAAAAGCTGGAGTCTTCACTGAAACTGAGGTTGCTTCTGACCTCTCCTGATGCAAAGCCTCAGCTTCTCTTCTTGATCCCTGGAATACTGGGGTCTTCACTGCAACCAAGGCCGCACTCTGACCAATGGTCTTTCCTGGCCTCTCATGGCGCCAGGCCTCAGCTGCTCTCTGTGACCACTTCATGCTTTCAACACCAGAACCATATAGGAGACTCTTACACGTTACCAAGTCCCACTTCTGGTTTGAGATGGAGGCTCCGGCCTCCTCTGGATCAACAGCTTCTGTGTGCTGGCCCTGAAGAAATTCTTCCCAGAAGATTTCACCACAGTGATGCTGGTCTCTTGTTACTGACAGCTGATTTTTCAGCCCCAACAAACCAGCATCAACTGTCCCAGTAAAGCACAGGGTTCACTTCAGGTTCCGGTCTCTTGTTACTTATGGCTGACCAGAGCCCATAGATTAAACAGTCCTGATGATCTCTGCTTCCTTTTGAAGCTTCACGATCCAGGTCCCCATCATCTACAGCTTTTTCAGCGTAACTGCTCCAAGTTCCACAACAACAAAGTCCAGGCACTCGATGATTTTCAAGCTCAAAGTTCCAAACACTTCCACAATCCTCCCCCAAAATACCAAGGTCAGGTCTGTCACAGCAATATCCCACTCTCTAGTCCCAATTTCTGTTCTGGTTTCCTTTCAATTGCTGTGACGAAACACACTGACCACTACCAACCTGGGGAGGAAAGGGTTTACTCAGCTCACATCTGGGTTACAGTTCATCACTCAGGGAGTCCAAGGTAGGAACTCAGGGCAGGAACCTGGAGGCAGGAGCTGAGACACAGGCCATGGAGGAATGCTGCTTACTGGCTTGCTCCAAAACATTTTCTTTCAGTGCTAGGGATGAAACCCAGGGCCTCACACGTGTTAGGAAGTGCTCTTTCCCTGGGCTACATCCCCAGTCCTTCCATAAATACTTTATGAATGATATGCAAATCCGACACATTAAAAATGTTTCTGAACCTGCTTTGAGTTCTGTTATCCCTAACCAACATATGCCAGCAATATAAAACAAGTGTCTATATTTTAAATGTGTCAGTTTCATGCAGGATTTTAGATTTTCATGCTCAAAACCTCACTCCTTTTGCATTAGCTCAAGCTGAGAACGGAGCTGGCTGCTGTTCTCCAGGTGCCAAGAATTGCACTGGGTTCTGTCCCACCGTCCCCTTGTGTGAGGTTACAGGTACGCGCTGCCCATCCAGCTTCCCCAGTGTGTACTGGGGAATGAACTCAGGCCCTCGTATTTGTGTAAGAAGAGCGCTAGCAACTGAGGTCTCTCAGACTCCCTTTTCTTTTTTTTAATTTTATTTATTTTCATATGTGTATGAATGTACTGTCTGCATGCAGGTTTGTGCACCCGTGTCGTGAAATGCTGCGGAGGTCAGAAGAGGGTGTCGGATTCCCCTGGAACTGGAGTTAAAGATGGTTTTCAGCTGCCATGTGGGTGCTGGGGATCAAACCCAGGTCCTCTGCAAGAGCAGTCGGTGCTCTTAACCGCTAGGCCATCTCTCCAGCTCCTCAGACTCCCTTTTCTGATTGGCCACTAACGCTGACCAGCCAGGGCATCTTCCTTGTGTGGCACAGCCTTATGGAGAGGCTGACGTGGTAAATAATTGAGAGTTCTTGTGAACACTCACGAGAAGGAGCATAGATCTCTGAACTCTAGCTAAGCTTTCAGATGATTGGAGACCTCAGGAAAAGGCCAGGGACCAGATGGAACAATTGCTGCCTGTGTGCGAGGCCCTGGGTTCCATCCCAGTGCCTCCTCCGCAGAGGTTTGGAACTAAAATCGCCCTGATTTCTGACTCTTAGATGCTGTGTGATATAAGAAATTTGTGTGGTTTTATGTTGCCAGTTTAAGGTTATCCTTTGTTACACAGCAATGGCTAACTAATACAACCGCCTATGCCGATTCCCCATCTCACATCAGCTGAGCAGGCTGCTCCCCCAGGAGCTGCACTCTTAGGGATTCACTTTCTCTGTGCTGCTTCCCGGGGACTCGCTCGCTCTCTCTCTCTCTTGCTCTTTCTCTGTTGCTCACTCTCTCGCTCTCTCTCCCTTTCTCTCTGTCTCTGTCTCTCTCTCTGTCTCTGTCTCTCTCTCTCTCTCTCTCGCTTTCACTCTTACTCTCTCCCCTTCTCCCCGTCTCTCTCTGATGTATGTCTGTTACAGCTACGTGTCCATGAACAAGTCTGCAGCAGTATATACAGAGGCTAGAGATTGACATTAGGCATCTCCCTCAATCCCTCTTTCCCTTTATTTTTTTGAGACAGGATCTCCCACTAAGTCTGGAGTTTGCCAATATGGCTAGACTTGGTTGGCTCCAGGGATCTGCCTGTCAGGTGCACGCCACACATGGCTTTTATGTGGGATCCAACCTGGGCTTTCGTGCTTGCATAGCAAGCACTCTCCCCGCTGAGCAGTCTTCCCAGTTCCCTCATCTCTCTCTTTTTTTGTCTTTTGAGACAGGGTCTCCCTGTAGCCCCAGCTGTCCTGGAACTCACTCTGTAGACCAGGCTGGCTTTGAACTCACAAAGATCCCCTGCCTCTGCCTCCTAAGTGTTAGGATTAAGGGCGTGTGCCTCCATGCCCGGCTCTCATCTCTCATTTTTATTGAGCTCTGTGACAGAGAGTGGGTTGGTGAGACAGAGTTTCGAGCTGGTGTGACTGACATCACCTTGGCTCTGCTGTTACACTTGCTTATGGGTTGTCATGGTCTTCACTTTTAAGTTGACATATTTTTTTTTTCACTTGAAAAATCTGACAGTACAGGTCAGATTCACTTTTTCCGCAGCTTCCTGTGGTGCTTTTGAAGGTCTTATCATCTGTAGCTGCGTTGGGGGTCTCTCTCCTTAGCACAGACTTTGGGGAGGCATTGTGGATGGCAGTTAAATGAGCAGACCATGGAACCATACTACCTGGGTAAGTCACAGCTCCATTAACTATTGGCTATGTGACTCTGGGTGTTTCATTGTGCTTCTTTGTGCCTTGATTTTCAGATCTGTAAAGTGGGGGTAATTCTGATTATCCATCTTAGCTCATGGAGTTGTTAAATCCACTGACACAGATCCTTCTTAAAGGGTACAGTTCCATAGACCATTCTGGGGTGTAAGGTAAAACAACAATATCATGGTACTTTAATTCACTAATTTTGTCAGATGACATGTTTGGAAGACGAAGATTAAAATAATTACATTATTCTTGCCGGGCGTGGTGGCGCACGCCTTTAATCCCAGCACTTGGGAGGCAGAGGCAGGTGGATCTCTGGGAGTTCAAGGCCAGTCTGGTCTACAGAGAGAGCTCCAGGCCAGCTGGGACTAAAGGGAGACCCTGTCTCAAAAATACCAAAAAAAAAAAAAAA